>JAVQJS010149103.1:0-32005 GCA_036024795.1 Galaxias rostratus | reverse complement strand
CACACACACACACACACACACACACACACACACACACACACACACACACACACACACACACACACACACACACAACAATAAAAAGGGCTTTGTACAGGATCTAGGATCTCTGAAATGTATAGGAACGCAGTTGATCACAAACGTTTTGACGCTTCTCTGGTCTCTTTATGTGAGTGCAAGCACCTCCATTGCCGTTTTTTTTGCCCTACAGATTGTTTGAAAAAAATTTTTTTTTCAAGATTTAATTGCATGATCATTCTTCTTTTGCACACGTGTTTGGTTATTTTACCTGTTAAACAAGCCATCTAAATCACAGTTTATTTTGAGAAAAGCCTTTTTTTAAACTTAATTCTTTAGGATTGATATGACAAATGTTCGCAATGGAGAATTGATTGATACCATAACAAACAAAGTCTACTTTTGCTGAATATCATGAGCAAGTAGTGAATTTCAAAAGGCTGGGTTGTCAACGCGTGTCTTTGTCTCCTTTGTAGATACTACAGAGGAACACATGGAGTCATAGTGGTATACGACGTCACGAGTGCCGAGTCTTTTGTCAACGTGAAACGATGGCTTCACGAAATCAACCAGAACTGTGACGACGTGTGTCGAATATTAGGTGAGCTTGCCGTCCTATTGGCCAACAACCATATCTGAATCTCAACAAAGTGGAAAATCCTGCTGGTGTTGATATTGATCAACGATCTTTCTCGCTCAGTGGGAAACAAGAACGATGACCCCAACTCAAAGGTGGTGGAGACGACTGACGCGCAGAAGTTTGCAGAGCAGATGGGAATCAATCTGTTTGAGACGAGTGCAAAAGAGAACGTCAATGTTGAAGAGGTAAATCCCTCTGGTCTAGTGTTCTCCGTTGCTAGCTTATATTTCAGAAAAAACTCCTGAGAGCTTGACTTTTATGCAGCTTTAGTTTAGCTTTGGCAACATCGATGGTATGGAATCATTATTTTTGAAAGATTATCTTTTTGTTTCCAAAATGTAGTTTTCCACTGGCTTATTGTGGGAACTACTTTTATACACACATGTTGGTTGTAAACAGTAGTGTTTAGTTAGTGTTTAATTAGGGAAGGACAGTCTCTCATCGACAATGTGCCGCTCACCAGACTCTTTTGGGTTCTGTTCTCTTCCAGATGTTCAATTGCATCACTGAGCTGGTGCTAAGAGCCAAGAAGGAGGTGCTCGCCAAGCAACAGCAGCAGCAACAGAACGACGTGGTCAAACTCACCAAGAACAGTAAACGAAAGAAAAAGTGCTGCTAGCGAACTCCAAAGCACTCACTAAGACCAGCAGCGTCTGCACCACAGATCACACACAGGATGGGACTCCAAAGCATCTAAATTAAGACCAGATTAAGAATGAATAAAAACACAATGAGAAAAAAAAAAGAGAAATGTCCCCTTTTGGACAAACAAAATCGTGAAGACTTAAAAATAAATGTACAGATTTTATTAAAGATGAGATCAAGTTTTATTTGGAAATCAACAGATGGGCAATATTTAACATAGGTCCGTCTTTCATGAAGGATCCGCAAGCTGACAGCCGACCGTCATAATGCTCAGATTTCTATATAAATATGAGAATATTCTTACATCATTACATGTACTATCTCCTCATTCCACTTCACATGGAACATAAGTCAAGTGAGACTCTGCACCTGAAGAGAAGGAATTGTCACTTGTGTTTTTTTTTTGTTGTTTGTTTTTTGATGATTTTAAATTGGGGGGTGGGAATGTCTGTTGAAACAAGAATCTTAATGAGGAGCTGAAATGGGTATGCCAGAGGGGGTTCACAACCTTTCTTTTGACTTTGACACCTGTATATACCATGGCTCATGCCAAAACATCGTGGACTTTTTAAGTTTTTGCCCTTTTTTGACTTGATGGGAAATAAATCACATTAAGATGATTGATAGGCGACGTGTAGTAACTAATCCAATGGACAGAACTGGTGATATCTTTCTCATGTTTTTGTTTCGGTTCTTGCTATGTGTTTTCCTCTAACCTTCAGTAGTGTCAATGAGCCAACAAACCTGTTTATCTTTTAGCCTGCTGATCAGAGCAGTGAACCACTCCCATGGCCCTGGGACGCAAAGCTCTGTCAGCTCAGTTCACTGCAGTCTTATCCTGTTTCAAGTTTGCTTTTATGAAAAAGAAAAAAAAAAGAAATCAAATCAAACAATACTGCCAATAATGTAGAAAGCGCTCAGTGGTACCCATTGTTGGACTGTTGCCATAGCGGCCCTATCTGTCTAGTGGAGTGTGGGGTTAGGGTCTTCAGGGAGAGCCCAGTCCAGTTCTCTTCAGCCACACTCCAGCCTGGGCCCCGTCTCTCCTCCCATGCACAAATCACGCTCATATCAACGCCTCTGAAAGACATGTGGACTCATACCCCTTATTTTTGGTCACTTTTGGGGGATTTTCTACAATAAAAGAGTATATCATCAGTCAGTGCAAGGCTCATTTGATTTGTGCCTGGAAGCTATTAGCTGGATACAGAAGGTTTCTAGACCTACAACAGACTACGGTTAGCCTTGTGTGATGTATGTTCAGCATGTAACACTTTGTTTGAAAGGGTATGCATTTTGGATTACGTCTCATGTGCATTGGTTGTCTTAAAGACCGTCAAAAGATTGTTTTTACATCAAATATTCTGAACGGTCTGTTACAAACTGTTAGTCCGAGGTGTCACTTTTCCTTTGAAATCTATGACATTTCACAACATCGTTACCCATTCAACTAAAGTGTTACTGTCCTGAGCTTTACTTGACGTGGAGCATGGGGCTGACAGGGCTGCGGGTCTGGTGTGACGGAGGAGCGTCCTCTTATGTAGCCCTGGGAGGTCCGTGCCCTGGCCTGTATACCTCCCCTCTCCATGTGAACAGCTCTGGCATGTTCAGCAGAGTACAGCACTGCAGAATGTACAGATGGAACTAGGCCCCGTGAAACAAATGACTTGTCATTCTTTTGGGAGAAAAAGGCAAGCGTGACAACTTTAGATTTGACAATCTATCTGTAACATTCTGGGTGTTTTGCCCTCTGAACTCCTAGGTGAAGATTGCAACTTGAGTTTAGCGATTGCTGTGGTTGTGTGACCCTCGTGTAGAGAAGCTATAGGGGGAATAAGTGTTGCCATGACCCACGCACCAAGGCAGGAAATAAATCTTATCAAATCTCAAGACAGTATGATTTCTACTCATTATGTGTATGTATATATAAATATATTTGTGTGTTTATATTCAATATATAGAACATACACACATTTGCACACAATGGTGCATGAAATAACATGCCTTGTGTGCTATGGTTAAAACACCTATCAGCTATGGTTTGCTGTACACTGGAGAAAAGAGATGTACTGTTCATTTTCCCAACATGAATTTAATCAATAATAAACGTTTTAAAAGAATAAATATTTGACACATAATTGTTCTCATTTGTCAATTATTTCTGTAAATTGTATTGGAGGAATATTTTTGGTAGCCTTCAGAGCAAATGTTTCATATGAACCGATGAATGTACAGTATCTGTAATCTTCAATTGGTACTGCTGTATAGATCCACTCAAAGGAATCTTTATAGACATCTGCCTTACTGTACGACAACTGTTTTTGTTCACAAGGAAAGAAGCTAAACTAATCATATGAACCGGAGAACCTCCCTCTTCTTGACATCTTTGTAATGGCTTTCAACGTGATTGTCAAGCGGACTGCAAATGTTATACACTGCATTCTCACCACACATTTAAAGTCAAGTTTAATACATAAATGTAGAGTTTGAATTCCAGTTGCCTCAGTATACTTACTGCAGAACTACATATCGCCATTCTGACAGGGTTATCTTATGTAACACAATGTAAAATGGATAATTAAAAAAAACATTAACGACAATGTCGGAACATTAACAAATCATCTCCTAAAGCAACAGAATGTGAAGAATATGATATTTTATTTTTTATGCAATATCATTTTTATTGGGCATCCAGTGGAAACTAAGCCACTGGGTTTCTGATGCAACATTCTGTGGAGGTTTCCTTTACGCTTCAAATCGGCCTTCAAGATGTTACTATTATGTTACTATTTTTATTTAAATATAATGCAGTACTCATATCGGCCACATAACTATGCACCTACTATACTGAATATATATGTTTTATATTTGGTCTCCATCCATAAACACATGTTTCTTACGTGTTTTAGATAGAAAAAATAAGATCTATAAAATAGCAGAAATATAAGTATTTAATCATCTCCATAGTACAGTAGTATATCAATGGAAATAAATAACATCAAAATTATAATAACACACATCCTTGTGCATGCAAAACCATTAGATTTTCGTTAGCATCTCCCAATTCTCAAACAAAATGTCCCAATAAATTAAAAAAAGAAAAATTATTTCAAATGTAAGCAAATATAACTATCAAAATCCTGCATTCAGGACTAGTTATCTATATTTAGTGGGAAAGTTCAGGGCACCTTTATAAACATTATTGTACTGCAAAATATAAATTTAATTACCATATCATTGACATAATTGATATAGTTTGAAAAACACCATGAAAAATATGGTAATTTATTGTGATTGAATCAGATCCTCTGCCCATGGATCAGTTTTTTAATCCAGAGCTGATTCTTTGTGTTTATAATCCATCGTATAGCTCAGACAAAATTTTCAACTATTTTAATCAAATAGAGGTAGATGAAACAGGTAGTAATTGTTACTATTATTGATTGTCAAGTTGGCCTGCTTCTGATAAGGGCAACCAAAATTGCGTTTAATGTGGACAAGTGCAGATTGTTCTGCTTATTCAACACAAGTAAGTCAAATAAATTCTCTCGGGCCGTAAACAAATTGTAAGATAGAAGTTTTAGAATTCCTAAGGCATTACCGAAACGAAACACTGAGGTTCGCAATTTGTGTGAGATAAAGCATGATGACCTCTGCAGAATCACCAATCGAGAAATTCCAGAGAGAATATCTGATTGTAAAAGAAAAGCGAAGGCCTTTCTATGGAATGCCAGTTCCTCCACGAGACCCAAGAACAAAAATGACATCAGGCAGAGAAGACAAAAAGACACGAGAGACAGGATTCCCCAAAAAGTGTTTTCAAATAAAAAACAGACATACAGTCAATGTTATTCGGAACATAAGTCAACACATATTTAGGACAAATACATAAAAATTAACAGAATATGACAGGAAAGCAGAATAACTAGTTCCAACGTAAGTACAACAATTTGTGCAGGGTATGGCTTCTCAACAAAAATGTACAGATGGATGTGGGGGTGGGAGGGATATGGAAGGCTAACAATCTGGCAACAGAAAGAGATGCCTGTGTTATTTAGCTGGTCGGTCTACAGTATTGTTTCTCTCTCAGAATTCAGAACACATACAGAGATTCCTTATTGACTGGCAACCAAGGAGTGAACAAGGAGCCTTTGGAAGACCATCTTTAAATACATGTAACAGTGCTGTAGTTTGCTTTGATGTTTTTCTGTCTTGTAACTGTGTCTTTATCCAATATTAGACATACTGTATGTACAGCCTACACATCCAAACATCAAGGGTTGGATATAGACCAAGCGTTCAGATTAATCATGAGCCTTATACTTTCTAGTAAATCCCCTGTTGGTAAACGTATAGGATTTAGGACCATGCTAGAAGCTTGCATCCCAAGTAAATGCTTGGCCATTGGATTACAGCAGTCAAATCAAGACCTGGGAGCACAAGTCTCTCTTGGCTTTAACACGTTGTTTATCCCTTCTGTCATTTGTTACAGACTTCCTTTTATGACACAAAAACACATTAACATCTTCACATTTAAAAAAAAAAATCAAATGTTCGTTGACGAGGAATGCATTTATAAATATATTGATTTCATCCACACCTATTGAACTTTTATTCTTAAAAAAATCACTCTTTGGGTTGATCCTTACCAACAACCTTCATTAAGATGGTATGAAGACATCTGCATAGGTTTGCACAGGTGCTTTAAAAAATGACATCCACCACAGACAGACAAAGAACAGTGCCACACTCCTGCATACACACGTACAAAGTTCAAGTCAACACTCACACAGTCTCATCAATAAAGTCACAGATATCTCTAACATGAATGGAAGACCTACAGCAAAAGGTAAATTATGTGCTTACTAAGATTCAAAGCAATGGGAATGGAGGTAGACATTCTACATTACTGTTCCATTTGCATTTTCACAATTGTGTTTGTAAAATGGCTTCCACTGACCCTAATTGGTGTTTAATTGATGCATTTGATATTTTAGATTAGCACAATATGGAATCCTTTCACCGGTTCAAATTAGGAGTAACAGAATCTTTTAGATATCACTGTTTTTTATCTCCCGTTAATGTAAACAATTATGAACATTTGGTCACAAAGATACGCAATGATTGACATTATGTGGGCATTGATGAAGATATTTCCTCCTTCAATGAAATAGTACAAAAATCCTCCTGTTCTCAAACTGCCTCTACCTTCAGCCGCCCATGTTTATTCATATGACAGAGAGAAAACACGAGGCCTTGAAATCTCCACAGACCTGAGAAAAAGCCACCATCAATCCAAATAGGCTGGTTTTTATACATTCAGAGTTCACTAAAAGGTCCCTGTAACTTTGTGGGTTTCGCTCGCACTGCTGTATGATTGGTCCATGGCTCTACTCAAAGTGGAAATGATGTCTTAATTTTGTATCATAAATGTATTTTTTGTACACATGCTATTTCAAAAGCAGGATGGATGTGAGGAGGTATAAAACTATGGACCAAAGAGAATGTATGATCATGATCCATCCATCTGACTGTGCTAATAAGGCCTCATAGTGGACGGCTGAGCATATGAATAAACCTGAGCAGACACACTAGCTGCAGCCATGCTGCTCTCCCACCCATACATTGGTCATCGTCTCTGTAGGGACGTTTCCTTACTACAAGCGTGTCTGCCTATCCCCACGTCCCTGGCACATCCCCAGAATGGTCTCCACAGGCTGTGTGGGTGGATATCTTGCAGGGATATAGTACACTAGTATGTAACCCACCTTTGGAAGTTTGGCAGTTAGATAATAAAGACAATGGTAGGTGCTGCTAGCATAGCCCCGTGAGCAGGTTCACTTTTAGAACCAACAGACTTTTCATGGGGATTGCAGCCAGGGCCACTGGGGATGTCTGGCAAAATGGTTCCGCCATGTCCTGCTTTCTACTCACCTACATTGGTAAGGAAGGGAGTGATGAGAAAGATAAAGTGCAAAATGACCTCCTGCAGCCCCTCCTGTCTGTAAGTGTGTGCCACTGCCCGCCTTTGGATAAGTCTCTACCCGTTTAGTCCCTCTCCCTCTCTGCTGTCAATCTCTCTCTTTTGCCTGTGTCTGTGCACGCCACTGCGTGCCAGTCCAATGAGGGCTCAGCTCTTTTTGAAGAAAGAGAAGAGCTTCTTGTCCCCGTCTCCGGTGTGACCGTGGGCTCGCCTGGACGGCTGAGCAGAGGGGCGGCCCCCCGAGGAGCCGGGCAGAGAGAAGGACGCCGTGCGCCACTCATCCTGGTGCTGGTCCATCAACTGCCGGTCTATCACTCTGTGCATATCGTCCTGCAAGGCCGAGTGGCAGGCAGAGAGAAAAAAAGGAGGTGAGCAAGAGAGAGGACAGAGGAGAGAAGCGGAGCGATGATGAGGAGGCGTTTGAGAAGACAGAGTGGTGGAGAGGGAGGAGATCAGGAGAGGGGCAGGCCCTTGTGTTAGTGATGGAGATGGGGTTAAAGGGAAGAAGATGAGTGTTCAGAGACACGGGCCGTTGGTGAGGGCGAGCGCTTTTCTCCACAGAAAGCAAACCATGGCGTGGAATGGCTCGGCATGGCATGGAAAGAGTTTGGCACGAGGCACGAACAGCAAGATGGCACAGCTAGGCTCACCTCTAAGGCAGGAGGGGGGTACCACAGGGGAGTAAAGGTGGTACGGAAGCTGAGAAAGGCCACTAGATCAGAAACCACAAGAGCCACACAGTAAAGAGCCCTGAGGAGGCAAACTGCAGCCAGGGAGAAAGAGAGGAAAGAGCTGCTAGTTACGGGGTGAGGAAAGGATGGGAGGGTAAAGAAACATACACTGAGTCTTCCATCTACTGTGTGATTTCTCCTTGATAAATCCACCGGCAATCCTAAATTGCATATTGTCAGTGATCTTCAACTTTCAACAGTTTTAGTAAACATGGTGACTCAGTGTATGTACACATGTTGTAGACACACAAACAATGGACAGTGGTTAACTTTGGGTAAAGGAAGTGTATAACAGGGTAGAGGAGATACTTTGTTACTTTACTTTACTGTACTAGTTTACTATACCAGTATACCATATTAGTGTAAGCCTAAACCCTCTAGTGTTCTTTAATAATTTTTACTTATTTGATGAATGACAGCCGTTTAGTTAAAAAAACATAATAATCTAGAATTACTAGTTTATGTTACAACTAAAACAATATAAACACACAAAATTGTTGGTGTTCATAGAGATACTTTGAGCATGTCTTGTGGCCTTTGACCCACCTGCCAGGCCTCCAGCTGCTGGGAGAGGTTAAGCTTCTGCTGAATGGCGTCCAGGAGCTGGCTGTTCAGAGACATGATGTCTATCTTACATTTGGCCAGCTCCATCTCCACCGCTTTTTTCCTGTGCGACAGCAACCACAGGGATATCGAGTGTCAGCACCTTTCGTTTGTTTCATTATGACCGATGAGTTCTATGTGAATCATATGGAACTTTAGTACTGTAAGCACCTCTATTCTGTCAACAATATGTCAATATACGATTTGCTATACGATTCCCATCCTTGTGCAATGTTAAAGACAGGTGGACCATGTTGCAATAGCATACTTGGCTATGGCATCGTCTCGGTCTCGTATGGCACTCTGGAAGTGTTCGTTGGGCTCTGTGACTCCAGCCATCGATCTCATCCGATCCCTCTCCTCCTGGACAGAGCACATCTCTATAGTGAGCATCGCCATCTGCAGGACGCAAAGTATCCTGCTAGTCAAACCACATTCACACCATATTATCTCCCGTCTCTCTCAGGTTTTCTAGTTCATGTGGTTGTGTGTGTCCCCCCGTTGAACATGTGTAGATTGAGATTCTGTGGATTCTCCTACCATTGATTGAGTATCTGAGTCTATATGAGCTGGTCCCAGCTTGCATGAGGGAGTACCTGATTGTGCAGGTTTATCAGTTCATCCTGGCTGTCTCGTCTTCGCTCCTGCTCCGTCTCGTAGAGCTCTCTGGCTTCTCTCAGCTCCTCGCTGAGCTTCTTAACCTGGTCCTCCAGAGCCTCCCCGTCACTACGCCGAGAGCCCTGTTCATAAAATACGACACGCTCAGGATGATACAATTATGTTAAATGTCAATATAACGCTTTGATTCTCCAGAAAGTAAAAAATAAAAAGACAAAAAGATTATTATGACTATATAATAATAATAATAATTATTATTGTTTTTATTAATAACAATAATAATAATAATATTTATACTACTAATAAAAACAATAATAATACATAAATAAAAACTAATAAATGATATTATTCAATTGTTCCCTTGTCTGTTCGTCATGCCTGCATGGTGTGTTTAACATGTGGGATGTGATGTGCGTATAACGGGTGATGGTCGGTACCGTGGATTCGTTGCCATCCATCAGGTGCTGGGTGAGTCTACGCAGCTCCAGCAGGCTGGCGTGAAGGCTTCCCGTGGGCACATCCTTGGCTGAGGACGTCTCAGAGGATTCGTCCATGGACGAGTCCGTGGACAAGGCAGAGTCTGTGATGTCGTTGCCGCGGAGATGGGAGCAGAGCGCACGCACCTGGCAGTAGGCCTCCCACAGCTGGAGCCGTAGCTGGAGAGACAGGGAGAGAGGGAGAGAAAGAGATCAGTCTCACAAGGATTCATATACAGTGCTGTCTACAGATGTGCTTGATGAGGGAAAGTGTTTGCACAGTGTGGGACCTGTAAATAACTCAACAATTACTTGTAATGGGTTTATTAGCATGTATGTGTGTGTACAGTCTGCATTGGAGTACCTGCTCCCTTTCCTGCTCTTGCTCCTCCTGCTCCATGCTCTGCTCTATCTCACACAATAGGCTTGAGGGATGAGGGCCGAGGCCATGGATACTCCGCTCGTCGTTCAGGTCCTCCAGTCGTGCGCTCAACTGTCTGTGAGACACCTGGACCTGCTGCAGCTCCAGCTGACTCTGACGCAGCTGCAAAACAAGAAGCCCCACAGCGACATACTGGAGTCAGCCAACACCGTGGGGAGCAAAGTATATTCTATGTACACAAATTATTAAAAAAATACCATAGAAACACCCACACTTGCTTGAAATGCAGATTATTCTTAAATCCAACTGAATCCTTTCCCTGTATAAATGCACTGAAAGGGCGGCGGTCCTACCTGCAGGTCCTTCTGGTGACACTGCTCCTCCAGCACCAGGGTCCTCTCCCTCAGGTCGTCCATGGTGCTCTGCAGCAGCTCGTTCTCCTCTAGCACCACGTGGATCCGCAGCTCCAGCTCGCTCTTGCGCTCCGACAGCATCTTGATCTAGCCCAACACACCGTCACAGTAGCCACGTTAGAAACCATGGGGCTGCTGTGAAACGGGGCCAAACACCAGGGGCAGCTTGGACGGTCTGACACCAAGCTGGACCCAATTACGGCTTTCACTTGCGTCCTCGCCGACTGGGAGGTGAGCCGAACTGTCTCCCTTTAGGAATAACAGCACTCCCCCTGGTCTGAGGAATGCTCGTTGCCTAGCACAGGCGTAGGCGTTTGTTACCACTGCTACATGCGGGAATGCTTATGCGGCGAGTTGGTTGCTTCCAAGCAAACCTGATAACTGTTTATGTTCTCTCAAGTCTCTCTAATTGCATTGAAGAAAAGGATCGGACCCTAACAACAGGGCGCTGTATTTGTTTGAAGGAAAAGGACTTCCCTACAACGTATGCCGCTTGAGTAGCCTTAGGCCGGTAGAGAAACAACGGATCCTGTTCGTTGTCTATCCTCGCTGCACTGACCTACATATGGTAACCTACTTCACAGCACAGCGGTCTAAAACTCTGTCGCTTGCTGCCTCCACAACCATAGCGGCACACACAGCAGATGCGCTGTTCTCTGATATAGTATGGTTGACGCGGTAATAATGTTCTCTGTCTAGCAGCGATAGGGGGAAAAGACATTGCTCATCAATCCCTGTCACATTAAGACAACCCTCTGTCTGAATAAAGCCATTCACTTACAATCAGTTTGATATCAAAAAAAAAAAAAACAAAAAAAAAAAAAAAAATTATGCTAAAGGATGCTCAATTAACTTTGGGCTATAATAAACTCCTGGAAACCCACAGAACTGACACTGCAATTGGAAGTAGTCACACAGCTTCTCTAGTCAGTTGTCTGTGGCTATCGGTATGGACTCCAACGTTATGACATTCCATAAAAAAATTACGTGCTACAAGTATATGTACAGTCACAGCTCAAAGGTATTTGTTACCCCTTACATGTGTACTTTTACTTTAGTTAAAAATCGAAAATGAAATATGGATCCTTTTGTCATTCATCTAACCAAAAGGGTCAATATGTTGAAATAGCATAGTACACAGATCGTTGTTTGATTTTATTAAGAAAATACAAAGTGATGTCAAAAGTCTTACTCATTAGGTTTGTGCAGATGAATCAAAGAATTGTATAAAAACTGCTCTAAATTAAGAACCATGTTCTTGATGTCGCATTTTGAATTGAGTTTCACATTAGGCGTGACACCAAGATGCTGTTACTTCAGATTTCATCATCACCATTACTTATGGGTAAACATTTTACATTTAGAAAAAATCTAATTTTTAATCTAGAATGAAACTATTCTACTTTTCCTAAACACATTGACCATTTTGTAAATGCGAATAACAAAAAAACGAAGCTGTTTTTTTTAGTTTCCACCTACACAAAGATTTTACACTGTGTATACAGTGCAAATATCTGAGTGCCAATGACTGTTCACCACGAGTGCAGCATGCAGACACCCCGACAAAGCCAAATGAACCATGGCCACTCACTTCTAGCTCTTGCTGCTCTCATCAGGAGGAGGAGTTCAGTGAAGATAATGGAGGACAGAGGTGGGCAGATGAAAGGGTAGAGGGAGAGGAAAACCGCAGATTTTGAACACGTTTGTTTAAGAGATCTTCTACAAAGACTGGACTGTTTAGAGACGGATAAAGCAGGAATGTGACCAATATTATAAAAAGTCTTTGGACCACACACTAAAATATGTATATTATGCTTAATGTAATACTTAATAACCTATCATTTATCAGAAATATAAACTCTTGGTAGTACGCAGAAAATAACTACATTGTTCGCCATATCTTGTGGACATGTGGCATTCCCATACAGACAGTATATTCACGGTTGATACAAAGGAGATCCACAAGCCTGTGGACGTCTCACCTCGACCTGCAGGCTTTCTAGCTGCGTCATGTGCTGGTTGGCAGAGACACTCTTTTCTCTGAAGTCGTCCTGTAAGGAGTGGACCTGAGTGGACAGCTGCCTCTCCACTTCTGCAGCCTGAACGAACAGAAAAACACAACCACCCATATGTTAGTTACCAAATATTGAAGGCGTAAACCTGTAAGCACTTGACTCATTCCTAGCAATGCTTGCCCAGTGGGAATTGAATTTGAGCTGGCTTCCCAGTACAAAATGATTTCAGATGCTGAAGTACACTCAAAAAGGATTATGGAATAATCACATAGTAAGGGTTAGTTAAAACACACCCACAGTCATAGTTTAACAGGTGATGATTATGTGACAACAATAAAACATCTTAATTGTAGTGCGCAAACAATCTCTAAGCACAGAAATCCTTGTAAAAATGTGATGATAAGACATATAAGATAAAATGTATAAAAAAGCTTAAACAAACAATGAAATCAAAACACTGAGAGCAGAAAGCTTTCCAAAAAAGAAAGCTTTTTAGGTCTGTTTTAAAAGAGGGAGTCTCGAAAACACACAGCACACAATACAGAGTTAAATCAATTCCAGAAATTGCATGTTACACACACATAAACACACACACAAAACACACACACACACACACACACACACACACACACACACACACACACACTCTCTCTCTCTCTCTCTCTCTCTCTCTCTCTCTCTCTCTCTCTCTCTCTAACATTCTGCTAAGGCTTATCATTGCATATTGAGAGTGAGATGTGACAGCTAACTCTGAGTCACACACTGTCCCTGTAAGTGGTACATTTTAATCAAGTGTTCCTGTGAAAGCACAGTTATAATTGACTCATATTGGTCTTATCCTTCAGGAATGTTTGATTTTTTAATTTTGGAGAGGCCAGTTTTCATAGGCTAAGCTTGTTGGATGGCCGGGATCAGCCAACTGTCTAACCGTGGGCAGAATCCGATCAATCAGATTTTGCTGGCAGAGACTCACAAGCATAAAGCTGCTTTCTGGAAGCATTCTGATTGTGATCACTGTCATGGCAACGACAGAATCCTGGAAGTCAGTCCACTACAGCCCACATTGAGAATGAACATTACAGCAATTGCCACATTATTCAGAATTCTTTATTTGTTTACTGGGGAATAAATTTAATTGTATAACATTGAGCCCAGTTGAGAGAGAGAAAGAACAAGATATGAAGGACAGCTTTGCTTACCAATTTTGTCTACTTGCTAATTGTTTGTTTTGGAAAACCAATATTTGTAAATTGTTTGTGTGGTGGGTGTGTTTCCCCTCATGATTATGCTTGATTTTTCACAACGGGGTCCATTTCATTGCAAGGGTGAAAAAGGATCATATATCCTCCAGGGGGCAGTGTAAAAACAATCTCTTTAGCCTTAAGAATCTTTCTATAGTACACGTGAAAGTGTACAGTTGCATCCTAAGGATATCTACGGAGCCCCTCTGGTGCCACATGGTAGAAAAAAAAATTCAATGTGCAATCCGTGCCCTCGGTTTAGCAATCCGTGCGCACGGTTTAGCAATCCGTAGATATCTGTCTATTCACTACCAATTTTTGAGAAGCTTTTAGAAGTCTAGATATCGAACAGATTTTGTTGCAAGGAAGATCGTTGTATTTTGTTAATTCGCTGTTTCCTCAATATTCTCCTGGGTACCCAGAGAAACGTAAAGCAATACTACTCCCCTTCAGCTCTCCATCCGAGTACAGACCGAGAAAAACTATCAAACCATTTCCCTTGCTGAGTGCACATTGATATAGACACTTTTATTTGTATCAAATTCTTTATACATCATCTGTGATGATTGCTCAGTCACATGTGACATTTGTGAACCATTGGCATGCTGGGCCTAACAGATGAAGATCACAGGAAAAACAGGAGATATCTTTGTAGGCTGCCGGATCTGGACCTATTCCTCTTAATCTGAGCATCAAGTCTTCAGATCCCCGACCAGGCATTATCAGAGCCACAATGGGGGAACAGACTCCTCAAGACAGAATCTAGGCCAGCAAAGGATGGCTTAGCAGACAAGCCCAGCACTTTGAGTCTCTGAATTTAGACTTGTAGTCATTTTTGTCCAGTCCGTCCTCTTTCAGGGAACTGAATCTACAAACACACAGTGAGTCCAACAGGAAAAGTGGTTGGAGATAAGTCTCACTCCACGGCCTTAAAACATGGTGTTCCAAACCAGTACGGCTCAAGGCAGGTCCTTTTGTTAACTTGCTATTATGTTGCACTAGAGAGGTGTCTATCTCTACGAATGTCTGTATATGTCTGTACCGCAGAGAGCACATTCCCATGGTAACAACGCATGGAATTTCAATGCGTATGCCACTCTGGTCGTCATAGCAACCAGGGAGAGGCTGGACCGGTGAAGCACCGACTTTGTTTTCATTGCTTCTGGTATTTTCCTTAGTCATTTCCTGAGCGCACACAGTCGTCCTAGTTCAAGAGGATTCAAGTCATGCTACAAACTCCACAATGGAAACACTTACATAACCTGTCTTACATTAGAACAACTGTAGTTATGCAACTATGCAGTAATAACACTAATAACCAGAAGAAGCTCATGTCTTTCATCTGTTGTGCCAATATGAGATGTATGAAGTTTGATTATGACAAATTGATAAGGATTACGGAAAAACTGTAGCATGTGATTTCTACCCTGCAAATTTGAGAGTGTCAGTGGGTGTTGCTGTGTATTGCTCATTCAAAAACAAATGAATGGATGGTTTAATAGATTTCGATTGCCAAATTATTTAGTCCTCCTTTCTCCTCTGCTCAATGAGTAATAAGGAACGTATTGTTGACATTATTTCACATGGTTGCTAGACACCAAGCTGAAACTTACATAAAGGTTATAAAAGCATGCATACATTTGTGCCAGCCTCTTCTGAGCATGTGCAGTAATGTAATTAAAGAATCGTCTCCTCCCGGCCGGCTCCCTCTGATCAGATTAGGCCTCGGAGGATTGTCTAACCTCACACCACAGCCCCACGTTGGAACCCTCGCCTTACCGCATGTTTGTCTGGCGTCAATTTGCTTCACTGTTTTACTGTTTTCCCTAAGGATTGACTCCAGATGGTGACATGCAGGTCTATGGTTAAGGTATGGGATGAAAGCAGGATGTGTGTCCTCGTCCTAAATGGTAGATCTTCCGGCCCAGGACACATTGTTGTGCCAGCTTTGATTAATCGAGAGGACTTGCCATATGGAGCGTGCTGCTTCCTGTGGCCTGTGATTGAATGCATACGCCAAGGCTATTACGCAGGATTACGGGCTAATCCCCTTAACACTGCGTCTTACCCCGCACCTTACATCACTTCCTGTTAAGAGCTCTTACCACCTCAAGGTCACCCGTGTTGAATTCATACAAGACACAGACGGCGGATCTTATTTTGGTTGCGTTATGCTTCTCCTTATCTAAAGTTTCCAAAAGGAAATGAGCTTCTAGGACCTGTCAGACACACAATGACTCGTTTGCCAGGCTTTTTAGAGCCTTAATCGCAAGCCTGCAACAGATTAGCACACACATATGTTACTATAGAAAAGGAGGCTCTGAAACCACTCACATTAAGACTAGCCTTGGCTGATGTGTAAATGGCCAAAGTGGGGTTTTCAAGCAATCGTTAAATTGTAATTTACAAGTTTCCGAGTCATTTTTGCGCAGATGACTAAACATACTTTTATGCATGCTGTACAACGTACAGTGTACATTGAGTAAAGGTGGACAACATAATTAGATGTCTGAAACTTATAGTAATCCTTATTCTTGAAAAGAACACAAACACTATCAAACCATCTAAAGAAATCGAGTGTTGCTGTTCAGGGTATTTGACAGGGAAAAATACAGATCAAACTAGTAGGCCCCAATACATTTTTTATAAATACTTAAAATACAACAGCACAGCTTTCTCACTTGGATGCTGACAGTCGACTTGAGGGACGGTGTACAATAAGCATGGCAGACCATCGCTTAGTAACCAGCAGAGAAAGCACAGGCTCTGACCTCGTTCATTCTATTACCCAGCTGGCCTGCAAGCCTCCCCAATGCGGTGAATCATGGGACTCAGATCAATACAGTCGATTAGCACTCATGAATATCACTGACTCATAACGGCCAAATGACAAGCGCTCCCAAAACACAACGCAAACCTGACCAGGGGATGTCTATAAGCAGGTTTTTTATCTTGGCCCCTTTTAAATCAACTGCAGTCTAATTATGCTAAGTGCACGCTATAGCAGGGGTATGAGGCAGCAGACCGGGTCAGGGAGCAGCCCTTGATGGGAGTCTGATGATGATGCTGGGGCAAGGCAGGAAAGGACGTAATCTGATCAGTGGCGAGACCAGGAGAGGAGATGAGAGAAGAGCAGCGAGGGGGAGCAGGTCCACTGGGTCTATAAGCCGCCTTCAGCCTGTAGCAGCATCCGAGGAGGAGCAGCGCTAAAAAAAGGCCAAAGACAGCTCTCTCCCTGCCGGGCTGAGGAGGCAGCATCTGTCTGGCTGCGGATCACAAGCACTCCAGAGGGAACCGACAGCACACTGCCGACAGTGTCAGCCCCACGACAACAGCCTTGACACTGTGCGCGTCTCGAGGCAGATTCAGCAGGTGCTCCCCTGTCAATCCCCTTCTATCTGAAACTCTGAGGCCTTTGAACAAGTGGCCTCACCGTCGCCTCTTACCTGCCACTGTGTCTCTCCGCCTAACTGACAGCTGACGATACATGGCCTGCACTGCTGTGTTTCAGAAGCACGACATGGTCGATATCATCTGAGGCTGGTTTCGGTAGATATGTAGCCGAACACAAAAGCTTCCATGACACAACTGAACTGAAGCCTGAACGCGAATAATTTGATTGCTTGCAGCAGGATATACCGGGATGTCCCGCTTTTTAGTCCCTCATTAAAACATTTTTTGAAAGTTGGGTTCACACACGGTCAGCCTCTGAACTAAATATTTATATAATTTCCCTGATGTGAATGTAAGATGGCCTGGAGGTAATTGGCTGTTCTGTCCAGTCAGTGTGTTCCTCTTTAGTGTAGCCTGAGTGATTAGACTGGGCCCGGCGGGGCCGTCAGGGGAGCTGCTAAGGGGAGTCTAATCAAGAGTAGCACCTACCCACACCCAGGGCCCCCAGCTCCATCAATCAAGATCTACTATGGAGCCTAATCAATCTCGACTACTCCTGAAACGCGTACACCCCGGGGCTAAACTTCACCCGTTTGTGCTCTTTACTCTTCCCCCCTTCTGCTTTATGTTTTGCTCTTTTGCTCTCCTTTTGAAATAACTGCGCCCAAATTTGCTGTCAATATGCAGAAGAGTAATGCATGCGAAGCGTGCAGTCAATTTGTTTTAAATTATTCACCGTGGGAACTACAATTTTGATGAGTTAGCAGCCATATGAGGGAGATATAAAAAGCGAGATTTGAGGACAGAGTCCATTAATGTATTCATGTGTATGAGACCCTCACTAGCAGACACATCTTCACTTGACTAAACACAGTTTGATGTGCCAGAGTGAGACATCTATGGACTGATTGTCCCTTGGGTAGACCCAACCCCCATATCTACACACGCACACACACACGCGCGGGCGCACACACACACACACACACACACACACACACACACACACACACACACACACACACAGCAAGGCCAAGACTGGAAGAAAGCCTGTCAACTCACCCCACTGAGCTGCTCCAGGAGCCGGTGGTTCTGCTCAGACAGCTCACTGATGGCCCGGGTCTTGTCCCGGTCCACCTCTCTCAGCTGGATCTGGTGGCGCTCCAGCTCTCCCTGCAGCTGCTGGACGTCCGTCTCCAGCTCGGCAACGCGGCCCTCCCATTCCCCCTCACGGCTTTCCAGCCGCCGCCGCAGCTCGTGCTTTTCTTGCTCGAGGTGCTATGTGCGCGTGGAGAAAAGGTTCACATGGAGAAAATGCCAATTCCCAGTTAACATGACTAAAAGGAGTCCTTCACACTTCATAATAACTCCTCAGAACTTGAATGTATGTTTTAAAAGCCAACAGAGGATGATATAGAGTGTGGACTTCATCTTCATCTTTGAATGTACAGAGTGTGTGTATGTCATTAGCCTAAATGTATAAAGAAGCCAACATCTGGCATACCAATGGACAGGAACTTCATGCCTTTAAAAAACCCAGATCAGTCAGGCAGCATACAATAAATTGTTCCACAAGTAGTCAGTAGGAGAAATGTTGAGCTGTACTCATTTGCTGTCCACAGCATAAAAACGTCAACTATATTGTTGATATTAGCCTACTCTGGACTATGGCATGGTGTCGAAGTGTAGATAATAGCCCTAAGCAGATGTACAGTCACTACAGTAGAATATGGCCATAACAGGGGATTAGTCTTTGTTTCTCACTGGCCATGTGCTGGGTGGTCTAGGGGATTTTAGACGTAAGAGGAACAAAAGCTCTGCTGTGAGCATGGTAAGAGCAAAACAGCTCTGTACATATATCTAGCCCTATGTGGTGCCTGGTTTAGAATAAGAATGAAGTTCACTATAAAACTTTTGATAACAAAATATTTATTGTCCAAATATGTGGATCGGGTTACCAGTTGGAAAAGTGTGTTGCCATCTATGACTGTCGGCCCCTAATATTAGGTGACAGAGGGATTTAGGCCTACGTGTCGCGGATTAGGTCTGTTTAGTTCTTACCTCTAATTTTTCATGGAGATCTTTGTTCATCTTCTCATATTGCTTATTCAGGTCTTGGTTTCGCTCTAGAAGTGCCTTGCCAAGTTTAGCAGCTAAAACCAGGTCTTTTTCTTTTTGACGGAAGAGCGACAACAAATCTGTATTTTGTTCCATCACAGGCTCTTCCAATGCTAATAATTCGTCCTCCCCGTCCCTCTCGCCTGTAAGCATGGCCAATTCTTCTTCCAACGCCATTCCGAGGTTCCCAGAGCTAATGTGGATAAGCGAGTGGTCCTGAAATCTTTCTGTTTCTTGTGGGGTTGTGTTGGCTTGATCTAGCTGGTGCTCCATGCAGTCGCTGTCCAGCTCTAGCGGTGCTGAAACGGCGTCTGAAGTCGATGTGTGCAGTTCGAGGCAGAAAGCTGACATCGCCAACCGGCGGACAAAAAGCCTATCAGATTAGAGTTATTCTGGTTTAACCTACCCTGTAACGGGGTCAGTCTGGCCGGATATATCAATCGATAGTTTATCCATAGGCTCTCTTCCCTATTTGGACCAGTTTAAAAGCACTGCAACACCTGTTAATTCAAATGTCCCTGGGTTAAGCGTAGTTGCACTAAGCACTCCCTGTATTTTCTAACGACAGGGTACTCCCTCATTTGATGCGGTGTTAAAGCATATTGTATATCTATCAATGAAAAAAACAGGGTTTTACAATTTAGCTAACCGCCTTTATTTACTCTTAATAACGGTCGGTCTGTCCACCCCGTTGTGGGGTCCCAGTTCCCCATAATGGTAAAACCCGTTAATCCGGAGGCATTTTCCATAAAAAATATTCAGCCGAGTGCGAGCCCGCAATAGCTCTAGTATGCTCGTCCCACAACGTCTGACGTCAGCAGCAACCTGTTACAAGCATTCATCCATTGGTTTAGAATGATAGCGCCACATTCTGTTGATTTATATTAGGTCTGTGCGTGACGTTGCGTAGTGTGTAACCTATTTCGCTACGCGGATGCCCCGTAGAGTTTTAAATGTTAACTACGTCCCCATGTCCATATACCTGTTCAGTGGCCCAATTCAAATAGTCATCTTACCAGATAGGCCATGTAAACTGAAGGTCACAGATCGAAGACGTTCTTACATGTGCCATGGCTTTTGGTGCGTGTCAATAGCACGTCATGAAACGATTGCAGTGGTCCTTAACATGGGATCGATCGAACCTCAGTGGTTCGGTGACTCAGTTTCAGGGGTTCGGCGAAGGTCAACACTGTGTGCGTGTCTGCTCCGTACGAAGAGCTCGGTGAAGGGTAAGACGGGTTCGGTGAATGCCTGTAGAAAATTTGCGGGTGCAGTACCTCCCACAAGGTTAGGAACCCCCGAATTATGTGGTTAACCCCCCCCTGCTCCTCCTCCTCCTCCTAAACTTTCCTCTTCATGGAGGACGACAGAGCGTTAAGTACTGCTTCTCCCATTCTCTGGAGTTTCTTTTCCCTTGTAATTCGGACCTTTGACTATCAACATTTAATCCTGTGCAAAACCCACTAGTTTTCCATAGCCTACCCCCCTAGTTTGTCATCTTTGACTTGTTATTTTATGTATATATGTATGTATATACTGTACATATGTTTATGTTGATATACGTATGTGTTTGTATGTGAGTATATATATATATATACATATATATATAGAGAGAGAGAGATATACTGTATATATAGCTATTAGCTATCAGTGACTATGCCTAATAACAATAACAATAATAATGCATTTTATTTAGTTTTAAGCGCCTTATCAAGACACTCAAAGTAGATCATCAATCAAAGTAAAGTATAAAATGAACAATGGACCGACAGCTATCAAACACTACACCCAGTCTGAGTGATGCCACGGTCGCCACTTTGCGCCAGACTCTATGTCTGCCTCTAGAGAAAATGTTATATTTCATATTTTATGAACTATTTATTAATATTCCTCTGGAGCTAACATTTATGAAGTACACCTGAATTAAAAGTTTTTTTTAAAGATTTAGTAAATTGTTAATTATACTTTAGTAGCAATCAGTCGTCTAGTCTTCAACATTTTGACAAGGTAAAATAAAACCCTTTGCATACTTTTCAAACAAAAATTAACGAGTGCTAGCAGTTGTCGATTGATCCAAGTGTCGGGTCATTCCAAAAGACAGCTGTTGTTTCAGGCTCCATCTGCAGACAGTTTTCATAAACTGCATCTAATACGCACTAGATGTTATTGTTATTCCATGGGTTTGCCAATAGAGGGTAGCATATATTAACCGTAGAAGCCTGTCATTACAGCAACCTGAGAATCAAGCGCCTCTTAACGCGCTGAAGTCGACACATCATTTTCTAGTTGTTGTTTTTAAAAAATGCCCCTGGTAGTCAAATTTGCTGGGGTAATAGTTTGAAAGCCAACATTGTAGTGGCCCTGAGAGGTCAAACACACTGCAACTTAGGAGAACACATGCCGATTGACAAAACACAAGCAAATTCAGAAAGAATCCACATACATTTTACAAAACATGCGCATCATTTAGAAAATGTGCTTCAAAGTCAGAAAACATTACATAAACAGCCTGCAAATACAAAAACACAACACATTACAGAAACGTGCTAACCTAAAAGTGACAAGGAAAACACAAGAACGGTAGACCTGTAGTGTTTTGTTTTTGTGATTTGCTGTCATATTAATGATTGAGAAGGACGTGTTAAGAGAACTGTGAGATATAGCAGCAGTAAATATGCTTCCTGACATGATCAATGGTGTAGGTTTTTACCCCGAAATTAATTACTGTCTGTGATGCTTGTAAACTATGGAGATTTGTTCCAGATGAGGTAGTTGGGTTTTGCTCTAAATTGAAAAAGGGAGCACTGTAATCGCCAAATCTGTTAAAAATTTATTTTATGTAACCTAAAGTGCATAGAATGCATTGTGTAACAAAACATGTAACAAACTTCTGTTGAATACGGTTTAGTGGATTTACCATTGTTCTGCTCTGTTTAGATATGATAAGCCCTGCAATACCTTGTTGCTAGGTAACATCGGCCTTGGTTAAAGGCTCAGCTACTCTTCAAATATTCTGTGCAATTACATTATAATGCAGTAACAAAGGCATTGCATGAAAACTGTAGGTTCAATGTAAAGAGCAACACTTGTGTCTATTTTAGGATGAACCAATACGACAACATTTTCATAAGTGCCTACTATAACTTCATGCCATTCCAATTTTTCAACATCAAACATACGTTGAAATTCAATAACATTATTGTTCCTTCGGTTAACAGTTTTTGTTTATTCGAGTCAAATCTATTTCTACAGATTTTTGTAGATCTTGATGTAGTCATGTGTTATTATATTTTCCCATTGCTAAAATTCCCAAGAAATACAACAACACAACATCAGTGATCTGTATACTTGCAAACATTTTCAGTATTATGCTTTATTTGTTTGCTTTAAAGTCGAACTGAGTTGGCACATTGAGCAGAGATTATATTGATCAAATTGGTCTGACAACACCTATTATACAATTACTTTGAAGTCAAAAGGGGACTTATCTATCCATAATAATTCATCTACGAATCATGACAATAATTCCATCCATCCATCCATTATCAGAACCGCTTATCCTATGCAGGGTCACTGGGGGGCTGGAGCCTATCCCAGCTGACTTTGGGCGAGAAGCGGGGTACACCCTGGACAGATCGCCAATCCATCACAGGGCTAACACATAGACATACAACCCCTCGCACACACATTCACACCTATGGACAATTTAGAGTCACCAATGAACCTGCATGTTTTTGGACTGTGAGAAGAGACCGGAGTACCCGGAGGAAACCCACGCTAACACGGGGAGAACATGCAAACTCCACACAGAAAGGCCTTCTGGTGGGAATCGAACCCAGGACCTTCTTACTGTGAGGCAACAGCGCTAACCACTGTGCCACCATGCCGCCCCATATGACAATAATTATGCTGTGTAATTATGTTGTCTATGTCTAAGAAAATCTGACAATAATGTGGAGTCCAAACACTGGATGGCAGAGAATATCCCTAAAACAGCACTGTACTTTTTCATGGCCCTGATGATCTCATTGGAAGGCTGTCTGCACAGAGACCACTCTTAATCAAGGGTTCTTACTGGATGTTTCTTGCAGCCCCAGATTTCTGTCAGGATTAGTTACCCTGCTTTCCTGAGAAGTCTGAAACAATTTCGCATTTGGCTTTTAAAACCAAACACAAGCAAAATATGATGAAACGGCATTGACTTACTACATGAAAAGATGCAGCTAAAACTTTTGATGGTATTATTAAATTGTTGTTAACAGAATAATAGATTTGTTACAATGACACTATAATCCAGTGAATTACATTGCATTTTAAGAAGTGGGAGGATGTAACTGGCCTTTACAATACTATCTTATTTTGGATGATACCTTAAACCCTTGGTTTAGTTTAGTTAATACAAGTTACAGTAATACTCATGTTCAGGAGAGCAAGACGTGCAGGGTAGATTTGTGGATTGACATTTGAGACATCTATGAGGAATTATCAACACGTCTCCTTTAAAATGTTTAAATTGTTTTCCCTCTTTTGGTTACTTGATTTATCATCAAAACAACAGGAAGACTAGGAATAATACTTGACTGGCCAAGCCAAAAACCATCGCACATTTTAATTAATACAATTGTCGTTTGTATTAGTAATAAGATATTTGGAAAAACATTTTCCCTACTTAGCAACAAACAAACAAAACAAATAATTACAGTAATAATCACAACAAACGTTTGGGATTTCCCCTTGCTCATGTTTTTCTCTGCGCTATCTGTTCCTTATCAAGAATACAGGTTTTGGAGGCAACACCTTGTAAGGGTTGTATTGTGACATGCCAATCAATCCATAAATGTGGCCCACGATTAGTCACACAACCTTTGAACTGTTATTTGCTGGGATTGAGTGCTGGTTGCCAAAACATGTTATAGAATATGTGACCGAGGACAGGATCTCTAGATGGATGGATGGATAGATGGATGGAGTACAGCATGGCCATAGATAAAAGCCTTCATAAGTAGACCTTGCTGACCTGAAAGCTGTGCCAAATAGCTCCCATGGAGAAGCAGAGACAGAGCTTCCCTTTCTTTTCAAATGTGGTAAATACAAACAAATTGGATAAACCTTCCATCCAAAGTTTCAATGCCTATGCTCGAAGAGAAAAGAAAGAGAAAGAGAAAGAGAGAGATAGATAGAGAAAGAGAGAGCGAGAAAGAGAGAGAAAGAGAGAGCGAGAAAAAGGGAAAGAGAGAGAGAGCTTCTCTATGTGAGCAAGAGTATGAGCGTCAGGGTGAGCTGATGTGTGGATCATATTAGTTTGTAGGCTGTTGCAGAATAAGAGTGATATTACATTTCCGATGTGGATTTGAAGGTTACAATATGGTCATGTAAACGTTTATAAAAGATTATTAGATTTTGTGCATGCATACCAATTCAATGTTCATCAAAATCATGTAAGTGTGGAGAGTTCAAATCTCTCAAAACTGATTTCACCAGCTATGAGAATTTGACTGAAGCTGTGTTCCATTGTGTGTTTGAGTGTGTTTGTGTTCTGATGTGTGTGTGAGGTTTGGGGTATTTATAGAGTAAAAACAAGAATAGTTTTTGCTGTGGAAAACCCACAGTTTTGGCTGTGAGACAGGTGGCATGTATTACTGTGATTAGCTAGAACTGCTGCAGCAAGTGAGAGAGAGAGAGAGAGAGAGAGAGAGAGAGACTGTGGGGGCTGCTACGGTGAGTGAGAGAAAACTAGAGAGTGAGAGCTCTTTGCCATGTCTATGCGATTGTGTTTTCACTGGTCTACAGCATTTCTTTACAGCGGCGTTCTGCTCTCCCTCCCTCCCTCTCCCCCGCTCTCATCCCTCTGTCTCTCCGTGCACTCCAATTCTCTGGCTCTCTCAGTTTACAGCTCTCTCTACTGCCACAGCACATCCCTCGTTTTCGCTCTCTCTCTCCCTCTCTATCTCCTTCTCTCTCTCTCCCTTGCCCTCTCTCTCCCTCTCTCTCCCTTTGACTGCACTCTCTACAGTGAAGATGACATCCCCAATTTTGATGAACCAGCGAAGCTCTCACACTAGCCGGTGGCTTCCCAGCAAGACCCCTCATGATCGGGCTCTCTGGCTGAGGAAGTGCACCTTCTGAGGTTCTCCTGCACACCACCGGCCAGGTCTAAGTAAGTACTCCACTCCGCTGTTTACTGCCTATTTGACGGGGATAAGAGGTGTTTTTATTGTCTGTGACAGAGGAACAACACAAACTGTGTTCGTGCAGTGCCACTCTTATGGTGCACTGAGTTTCTTTGCCCGTCATGCTGATATGAGCCTTATTTTTAACCACGGAGATTTGTTGTTGTTTTTTCTGTGGAGTTTCAGCATGATAATAATGCTATCACTGATGCTGCACTCTGTCAGGAGCATGAGTTATTCATTGTCACGACACTAGAGCGCTTTCTCTCTATCTCTCCCCACATCCCCTCGCCCCTGTGCTTACAGTAGCTTGCACTGCTACAGATTACAATCTGCCCCCAGAGGGAGGCTCTGATTCATCTCTGCCGTTTGCTGTTGGTATACAGTTCTATTGAGAGCACTAGCTGTTTCCCATGTTGTTTAACATATCCATACCGAGGGCTTACAAGTTACAAGTGCATAATTTCAGGACATATTGAAAATTACTTAGTGAATGAGGCAAAAGCCCTAAAATCAACAATCTCCCATGGTGCAAATTTGAATTTATTCAAATTGGGCGTCAAACGGATTATGTGTTTTAGCATTTGGGATTATATTCTGTTGAGAAGGTGGCATCTTAGTGGCATCTTTGTTGCATCATGGAATCAATGAGAAGTCAAGGGAATGCGAATAAGCCTGCAACCGTCACGACTGTGGTTGAAGGACAGTATCTATGGAAACAGTTGGTTTCCCAGAGGAACAGAGGGAAGGAAGCTTCTTACCACATGAGTTGGAATGGAACCATACAATGTAGTGGGTCTATAGAAATAACAAGTGTGTGTGTATGTGTGTGTGTGTCTGTATGTGTGAGCGTGTGAGTGCATGCGGGCGTGCATGAGTGCGTGCGTGCGTGTGTGTATGAGAGAGAGAGAGAGAGAGAGAGAGAGAGGGAGAGAGAGAACTAGAGAACGGGAGGGGGAGAGAGACAGGGATAAAGAGAGAGAGGGGCAGGAAAATAAAGTTAGTGAGGCAATCAAATTGAGCATCAAAAAGGCTTTTGCTCTTGTTTAGTAAACTTAAATTGAATGACAGAAGGTATTCAGAGGCAAGCAATAGGCTAACAACGTTTTTTACAAGCCTACTGTAGTAATACGTCTTTTTATCACCAGGGATAGTGCACAGCAGCTGTTGTGAGGTGGATATTTGTCAGTGATTGAACGGATGAGAGCTCTGTAAAGAGGAAATCACCAAAGAGGGAAGATTCTGAACAGTAACAAAATGAAGAATGGCCCTCTGGCAAGCTTCTATGAATGTTAATTGGAGTTGTGAGGGGAGAAAAACTCCTCTGGCTCTCTTTTTTCCTGAGATGTGATTTTCTGAATATTCTTACCAATTCCATGGATCTACTGGGTACACTTTTCCTTCAGAGTAGAGTTGTTTTGAGACAGGCCTGCGTTGCCCATGTGCCACGGTGATAAATAAAGACCAAGCCTGTGAGTCCGTGACAGTAAGTGTAGACTCGTCCCCCTGATTCGTGGGGGGATGATAGCTCAACCCAGATAGGATTCGACAGGACAGTTTGAGCTGGAGAATGTGTGCCACTACTGTTGCAACAGGTCTGTGATTCAGCGTCGCCCACAGCCCATGCCGCCCATTGGCCCCTGGTCAACCAGCAGTCTGAATGTAGAGCAACGCTATGACTGGGATGCAACCTCTCTCAGCTTGCCTCCTCTTCAACAGTTCTGACGCACACAAAGCATTAAGCAGCCCACACACAACGTCTACTTGACTCGGTTTTCACACCCAGTGTTGTCCTATAAATTCCACAGTCGCTCAGGCCTGGTGTCACAACTAGTTTGTCAGACCGTTCATTGTGTTGTGTTGCATTGGGTAAACTTTGTGATGAAGTTTGTGTCAAACATCAATAGGGCTTTCTTAATAAATTATATTAACATATCACCACGTATTGCAATAATCTTCTGTTCTGACTGAAATGCCTTTAAAAGCAAAGAACAGTTATTTGTAAGTGCTTTCTCTGCGCTAATGATGGCAGAGGAGGCACCCAGCTGCAATGTCTGTTTTGCTGGCTCATTATGGACATTCTGTGGGGCACTTCAAGCGTGAGAGAAAGACAGCCAGATCCAAATCCCATCTGCTGCTTCATGCTAGGTTAGGAACCTGCATCCTATTCTGCTGTCCTAACACTAGCTGGATGTGTGCAGGAGATGGTAAACATTGGACAGTTCATATGGTATGGTGTGGTATGCTATGTTGCAGTGAGGCACTACGCAAGGCAAACAGCTACTTAGCTCACCTATCAATCACTTGACACTGTGGGTGTGGTTTAAATTGTACACTGAAATGTTAAAGTAGTGCATTACTCTGTACTTTGACTCTGCTGGAGCAGCAAGTGTATGTTTCAGATATCATTTTTTTAAACAGCTCAAAAGCAGCTGAGTACGGTCAAATGAAGGGGTTCATGTGACATGACGAGGTTTGATGTGAGGGCCAGGGAGAGCTTCAGGCCGCTGAGAGGGAGAGCGTGGCTCGTTGGAGGAGACGTTGGTTTAGAGACGGCACTGGCGAGTCGGTGGAGCGAGGCCGGCTCCTGGTGTTGTGCGGCTGTGGAAGCGCCTCTACCAAGCAGCTGTGTGGAGGAGTGGGAGTGGAGCCTATGCTTTTCTTAGACACATATTTTTTTCCTCCCTTCTCTTGTCGATCATTCGCCTGCCTCTCCATCTGAAAAGCTGCCAAAAATATCCAATGGTGCTTGGAGAGATGGTGGTGTGCACATGTTGATTCCCAGCTATTTTTAGCCTCTCTTGTCGAGATGTGCATGTGTAGTCGTCAGCACACTATACGTATGAGTGTTCAGGCTGTAATTAAGATGAAACTCTGAACAACCACTTCAAATTGCAAATCTTATATGTGATTATTTGAATGTGCGCTTGAGACATCTTCATCTGAATTTTACATGTGAAACATGTGCTTCATTTGATTTTGCATTGAGAAAGTAGTTTGTTTGACACATGAACGCGGAAAATCGACTCTGGCCTCTAATTGACTTGATTAGCTTTGTCATCATGCCGGGGGACATCTTGGCACGCTTTATTCTAAGTTTTGCATATAGAAGTTTACTTACATTCTCTCTCTCTCTCTCTCTCTCTCTCTCTCTCTCTCTCTCTCTCTTCCTCCTCTGTCTCTTTCTCCTGCTCTCTCTCCCTCCCTCTTCATTATTGGTTACAAAACATTGAAATAGAAACCATTTAGAGTCAAATAAATGCATGCATCAGAATGGAATAGTCTAATAAGCAATGGAACATTTCAAACACATAATTTGTTTCCTACGTGTTGACTGAAACGGCAGTAACCTTTTATGTTCAAAAAGTACGTGTTTTGGATGATAGCTTTTGAGTCAGCTGTTTGGTTTTTAGGACAAAATGGTATTATGAAAAGTGTTTACTGCCATTTCTCTGTCTCTCGTTCTCTCCCACGCTTTTCCCTCCTGCAGATTAGTGGCTACATCCCCCCAGCTCTCTCGATAAGGCCTTATCCCTGGGAAGAACTCTGTTACTCTCGAAAGACAAGCAGGCAGAGCTGCACAACACATGTCCCAGGTATTATGACTCTGCTGCCGAAAGAGCCTTGTGAGTCCTTTGTGTACAGCATGTCAGTCTGTTCAACGTATGCGTCGGGTGACTTATCCGTCTTTGTTCAAAACAGTGAACTGAACTGTGTGCCCGTCAACCTGTTTGTTTTGGTCAAATGCCATATGCCAACTTACCACACAGGGTTTGACCCATGTGTGTTGTGACGATGGCACCCTTGCTTAGACCAATTTTTTTATTTGTGACCCTTCAACTCCATTCTGTTTGGCTACCAGCTGTGGAGTGCCCTTTGCTTTGACTCCTTGTGTTGACATCATCTCTGCTTGTTTGTGCTGGTGGGGATCCTCGTCTAGTTATTTCGTTGACTTTGCTGGCAGGCCTCACGACTCTGATTGGCTGATTGTGGTGTCCCCTGTTACTATAATACTCTGCAGGGACAGTTGAATGTGTCCATCCATCCCTTTTACTTACTCCACTTCAAACTACAAGCGTAAGGACAAGCACAAGCAACCGAGGGGAGGGGGTTGGGGGGTTGACTGGCTGGTTAGAACTTCCAAAAGCTTTGATGTGGTGTTAGTGCATGATTCCTTAGAAACTACTTGAAATAACTGGGTAAGCAGCTTACTGCCAATACGGTAATTCTCTGAATTGGGTCTCTTTGAGGTTTCACTTATCATCGAAAAACTAAAATGAAGTCTTTCACTTTCTCCGACTGTGTTGCTGCTGCGTCCAGATGGAACAAGAGATCTCGCTAGTCCAGAGTAAGATGTCTGATCTGGAGTCAGTGCTGCAACAGAAGGATGTGGAGCTGAAGGCCTCCGAGACACAGAGGACCATCCTGGAGCAGGACCTGGCCACCTATGTCACAGAGTGCAGCGTGAGTACCCCCACAGCCCTCATCATCTCTCTGTGTGTGCGGCTGTGTGCACTCGAGTTAGTTTTACATGTTATACCGTTAAAGGGTATGTGGATGAGAATTTGGGTGGATACTGCATTAATGACTTTGCCAGCAGTCCATTGCAATACCATCTGGGTGTAACTTTCTTCCTGTTTGTGTGTGTGTGTGTCTGGTTGTTTGAACGTTTGTGTGTGTGTGTGTGTGTGTGTGTGTGTGTGTGTGTGTGTGTGTGTGTGTGTGTTTCAGAGTCTGAAGCGCAGTCTAGAGCAGGCCCGTATGGAAGTGTCACAGGAGGACGACAAGGCACTGCAGCTCCTCCATGGCATCCGGGAGCAAAGCAACAAGCTACAGGAGATCAAGGAGCAGGTAGGGAGCAGGCCACCTGACCTTGAAAGGGCGGATGGTCTGACAAGGGCCCAAGGACTGGGGGGGGGGGGACTGGAAGGTGCTACCCCTAGCACCGTAGTGTTAATTAGATAGGACCAGGGTGTGATCCCCCCCTTCTTCTGCTGCTTATGCAGGTGGGCTAGGCTTTGCAAGACTGCGGGGTACTGAACTATTCAGTTGTGTGAAGAGCAGCCCACTGTTAGCCAAATATTTATAGTAAGTAGAAGTGCAGCCAAACAGCAGAGCACGAAAAGCTTACATAATGGATGTGGTGCATGGCACAACAACAAGAAATACTAGATCAGAAGGTCTTTGATGTAACTCAGTGTCTTTGAGGGTTTCCTTCTTGGTTGGCACTGGGCTGCGTTGTCCACAGCCACAATGGACCTGTGCGGAGGAACACAACGCAGTACTCAAACGATGTGTCTCTCCTGCTGGGAGTAATTCTCTCTGCCATGATCTCTCCTCTCAGTACAGGACTGGAGAGGCACGGCAGATTTATGCTGAACCCACCAGTACCCAAATAGTGAGCGTGCACGTGTATGTTTTGCATGTGTGCGCGTGTGTGGGTCGGAGGCAAGGAGAGAAGTATGTGAGAGTATGTCAGCAGCAAGTGTCTGATCAGGGGTCGCCAATTGAGGCGATTAGGACATGGAGAGGTTGACGGCGGCAGACAACAGGAAGACGGCGTGGAGAATCCTCTCAACGGCACCGTGCAAAATCCCCCCCCAAAAGGAAATAGGAAAACAACCCCGTTCCCCTCAGCAGGCGCTGGCGTTTGGTTTGCAGCCACGGAATACATCCTGCGCTGGTTGCCATGGCGACGAGAACCATACCTAGCAGTGGAGGGAGTGCTGGTGCAGTGGGCAGGCTGTCGTGATGAGAGGCTTGGGCCTTGGATCACACCGCATAGGAACCAGTGGAGGATGGCGCTTAACCCCTGAATGGCCACACGGCCACGGCTCCCCTCCGGCTCTGCTGCAAGCAGTGCGTTGGAATGACGTAGGAAAACTAAAGGGGATCACGTTTTGCCAGCATGCACCTCATATTGGTCACAGGATTGAAGAGGGGCTTTTTCATTCTGGGGTTTATACTCCTTGGTTTCAACGAATGCAGCATTACGTCTTAAATAGTATCTCCCTCCCACACAGCGCTTTAGAAGTCTGGAGGTGGTGTTTTTGTACATGCAATATGTAGGCACACTACAGTCTTAACTAGCATAGATGAAATGAGAAATCAAATGCTTAGAGTAGAGAGAAGGAATGTCTGTGCCAACCAACATTAGCACATTCAAATGATGCAATGTGAGTGTGAGAACAGAGTTAGTCACTTTTGTGTTTTAGGTGCTTTCATTATGTCAAGGAAAGAGTTAATTTAGATGGAGGAAGGAGGATTTAGGAAGTAGTCTATTGGTTTAGTTGGAAAGAGGGAAGGGATAAAGAGATTGAAGTGAATGTTTTTCCCCAAGTTGTTGGATTAGGTTTAAAATCCGAGGTTACAAAGCTGTCACTCTCCTACCCACCACATTTGAAGTTGCCAGCACGACCTGTGAAGGTCAAGGCAATAGGCAATGTGTGTTCACGAGTATTTGTGTGCCTGCCTGCCTGCCTGCCAGCGTGTGTGTGTGTGTGTGTGTGTGTGTGTGTGTGTGTGTGTGTGTGTGTGTGTGTGTGTGTGTGTGTGTGTGTGT
>JAVQJS010149047.1:0-14067 GCA_036024795.1 Galaxias rostratus | reverse complement strand
AGTGTGGGTGGTAGGCAGGATTTTAGGTGAGCCAGGATCAGCCTCTCGAAGCACTTCATGATGGTGGAGGTGAGTGCAACAGGGCGGAAGTCATTTGGGTTCGCTGCAGAGGAGTGTTTCGGCACCGGCACGATGGAGGTGGATTTGAAGCATGTGGGGACAACTGCTTGGGCCAGTGACAGGTTGAAGATGTCAGTCAAGACCTCAGTCAGCTGCCCAACACAGGCCTTGAGCACGCGTCCGGGGATGCCATCAGGGCCAGATGCCTCTGCAGAGAGAACGGCCTTGATAGCCGTCTCCCGGTTGTCCCTGTCAAAGCGAGCGAAGAAGTTATTAAGCTTGTCAGGGAAGGTGTTGTTGGTTGGGGGGAAGGTGTAGGTGGGTTTGTAGTCCGTAATGGCCTGGATGCCCTGCCACATGCGACGGGGTCGGAATTGGACGTGAAGTGCAAATAGTAGTAAATATAGGCCTAAAATTAAAACTGATTTAAATAAATTAGAAATCGAAATAGATATGAATACTGTACGCTGGAGCTGACCTTTGCATAGCCTCCTAAGCATGGGGAGATTGGGAAACCAGACAGACTATGAAATTTGCCTTGTCTTAATGATGAAACCAACCTTACAATACTCTGGAAGCACTGCACTGTTTTACGTACACAGAGTTGTCAATGATTGGGTGTTCATCTCGAAAATTTGATTAATACTGTGCTAAAATCTAATCACATATATATACTTTCAAACATAATCCATCCATCCATCCATTGTCAGAACCGCTTATCCTATGCAGGGTCGCGGGGGAGCTGGAGCCTATCCCAGCGTCTTTGAGTGTTTGAAAAGCGCTTTATAAATATAATGTATTATTATTATTATCCCAGCTGACTTAGGGCGAGAGGCGGGGTACACCCTGGACAGATCGCCAGTCCATCGCAGGGCCTTTCAAACATAATATATTCCATAAATAAATTGCTGAATGTTATAGGCATAGGCATTAAATCAAGTGTCTCAAATCCAGACAATTGTATTTATATGATATTCTTGATCCTGATTGTAACGTGAGAACCAGTATTGAATTGACATAAAACTGTTTACCAAAAACATTTGTTTCACCAACTGGCTTTGGTTTTCGGTTTCCACTTATGCTGAATCTATCATTTAACATAAATAACTGCCCCCTACCTTGGGTAATTTATTCAAATATCCAAATGATTTAATGTTTGTATCCACTTTTTAGAAAAGTTAATTATCCTCAATACTTTTCACAAAAACATTATGGGACCACAGACTATACGATTTATATTTTGAAAGCAGGAAAATATTTAGATCAAATATGAAAGTTGCTTAAACTAATCACGCACATTTGCAATTGCATTAATTTAATTTACATTCCAAGTAACATATGTTCCAACATTTTTTTGATTTGTACAATCTGCACCTCACAATTGATAAAGCAAATGCAAATAACAGGAAAAGATCCAGGAAAATTTTCCATTAAGATCTTCTGCAATATGCTTAATACATCCACATACCACAAATGTACATTTTAATGTAACCAAAGTATCACACACTCACAATCACCCATAAATAAAGCTAGGAGTTTTCTTATATGATACATGTGAAACATTATAAAAAGTTTGTGTTCGATAATACACCAACAAAACCAACATGATATACCATGGCCTACCTCAACACAAACCTATGTATTCAAACAGATCCGCCTCCATACCCAATTCATGCCAATAATTTTACAATATAGTCCATATTCACAATTTGCTTATGCTTTACCAGCATTAACCATGCTTTGTTTTTACTTCGAAAAATAAATGCGGTTATTTTACAGTTAATAAATTAAAGGCAAATTAAGCCTTTGTTGCCTTTGCAAATAGTACTTGTGTATATGTTGTTTCTTAACAGTGCCATTGACTGTAGCACCTTTTGAAACATGACAGGTCTTTAAATCATTTAAAACAAAAATCTCCTTGCAAGCAGTCAGATGCAGTAAGGTAGTGTTTTTTTTGTCTTTTTTTTTACGGTTGCCAGAATTCTTTCACAATATCTTCTTTAGTAATAAGTTCACTGTTCACATGGCAGAAGAATACATTTTCACATGAGCAAGTGGACAAATCACCGGCTTTAGGTGGAATATGTTGCTGGAGTATTTTTCTCATTGAGACTAATGGCAAGTAATTTTCTTATCAGTGCATCCATTACTTAAGGATCTGCATTCTAGTGCAGCATACCGGTGAATGTCCGTTCCAACCAACAAGGAAGGGTCCGTGAATGGCAGTCGGCATGGCAACATATTGATCTCACAAGAAGCATCCACTAGATGTGAGCCTGGCATGTCCCTCATGAGCAGTCGTTGACTAGCGGGGGGAAAGGCGATGAGAAGGCGATGCGTGTGGTCAGTGGTCGCATCGACTTTTCTCTCTCCCCCTTCGGGTTGACATTCACAGCACGTCGCTGCTCCTCCTGACCTAGACAACAGTCTTCAGCTCGCTGGACTCTGTGTCTGACTCTTGTTCACGCTCTCTGTTTACACGGGTAGAACACAGTACGAGACAATGCACATTTTGCATGCCAACAGCAACATACTAGAACAGGGAAATGAATGAGTTTAAGCTGATAGGTCCTTGGTTCACAAGGTGTGTTGATCAAAAAAAGCATTTTGTCTGTAATAGACAAGAGTCTGCTTGAGAGAAACAAAAATAAAGAGTTGTGTATGTTTGGATTCACTCACTGCATCTCCTGCAGCCGTTTGCGGTTGTCTTGCCTTGTGTCCTCGTCAATAGGGTATGTCTTGAATATGACTAGGCCCAGAGCGATGAGCACCACAGGAGCAGGCGCAACCAGGACCTTAAGGGTTAAATTGACCGCTGGGGGCTGGGAACAGCCACGGGTCACATAGCCAGCAAAGCTGCACAAATATGTAGAAAGAGGGAGAGGGAGAGGGAGAGAGAGAGAGAGAGAGAGAGAGAGAGAGAGATGTTAGTGCAACTTTGCTTGGTTTCTAAAGATCCAGATTAAACTGGTCTCAAACCACATGACTAGTTGTAGGAAGAAGCCAATCTTCCACAGTTTTCCCAAGCAGGAAGTTAATTGGTTTACTGAGTCTTACATATTATTTTTTGGATTGTGGACCAAGATCTTTGAATGACTTCTGTCGGGTTCGGTCAACATACAAAATGTAGTTACCTTGATGGTACAGATGTTGGATTCACTCTAAATTGGCATTAGAAATGTCAGTTTATTAGAAATGAGAAACTCATATGTGACACAGGTGGCAAAGGTATTTGACTCACTCTAGACTGAGAGTGGAGATTCCCAGAGAAATTCCAGAGGCGAACTTGGTGAAGAAGACGTAGAAAGAGTAAAAGATGGCCTCGTGACCTCTGACCTCTGGATTTTTCAGCTTGAAGTCATCCACTACATCTGGCAACATTGACCTTAAAACAGGCACATTTGAACAGTCTATTGCATAGACATCATAGACACACTGGACTGTAATAGGTAGGATTCCATTATTATTCATTGCATTGGACAGGACAGAGCTGGGCTGGGCTGTTTTTTAAAGACAGACTAGATTAGACTGTGCTGCTATCCAACCATGCTCCAAGTGGCTGTGCTGAAATGTACTCAAATTTGTCAGCTAGACTGGTTTTGGACAGGTTCAGATGGACTAATATCCACTAGACTTTATCTAACTGGAAAGTAATTGGTTGGCTGGATTGTAACTGTTCTTAGAGTAATTTTGGATGGAATTTGCTAGATTACACTGAACTGTACTTTTGTGTACTGTACTTGGCTGGGCTGAGCCAGACCTGACCACATTTGATCACGCATTAAGTGAAAAAGACTGATCTAAACAAGCCTAGTGGGTAAAACCGCTACCTTGGTGACCAAAAGCCACCACCAGCAGCACCGCCACTAGTATGCCCTTGAGCAAGGCACTAAACCCCTAAATGCTCAAGGTATAAGCCTAAGCTGTGATAGACTCTATTACGTGGATAAGCTGGACTCACCAGGGCAGGAGAAAGGCGGCAGCCACGCTGACCCCCGCAGCCATGGACACCATGTAGGATACCAGCAGACTGCTCTGAACACTCACAACCAGGATCATGAAGGGCACAGCCCACTGTGACCCAAACACACACACACACACACACACACACACACACACACACACACACACCGATATGCACTTGTACTCTGTAAATGACACAGACCTCACTGCAAACTGTTTAGCCTTACTGACCGTGATGCCAATGTAGACAGCTGCCTTCTTTCCAAACCTGGTCAGAAACCACTGCCAGAAAGGGATGGACAATGTACCCGAGAGCTGCAGGGAACACAGAGTGAAACACATTGGGTGCGGTGTCCTCATAACACTGTATTCACTTCATGCACCACTTGTTTATGTTACTGGTCTATTCAAATCACTCAATCAAATCCCCGCAATTGCACCTGGATACCTCCTATTTAAAATTCAGAAAGGGTGAATCTCACCCAGCATAGAGTTCGATAGTATCAGTTAACCTTTTATCTGCGTCTTTAAAGGAGCAAATGTTTTCACACCAAATAATAAATTGGTTTTTTTTCAATGAGAGGAGCGGTGTTGTAATTGCTAACTCACCATGATGACCAGGAGAAGGTTCTGGAAGTCGTTCCTGAAACCCAGAGTGTAAGTGCAGAATAGAGCAAAGTTCCCCTCAAGGAGCTAGGGAAAGGAATAACATGTAACTTTCATATCACTGGGAAGATATTGTTTTTATTATCACTAAAAATCAACTCTCTCCAGCCAGTAACACACTCTTAAATTGGCTATTCTACCATCCTAGCAGTGTTACCGGCAATATTTGACACAATCTATCTCAATTTAATTTACCTAGTATTCGGTAATGTTGTACACAGTATTTTTTCAGTTAGTAATGTAACTGTTCCACATGTTTACCATGAAAGCCAGGGAAGTGAAGAGGAAGCCCATGACCAGCTTGACATACGGTCCGTGTCCCATCACCAGACACAAGCCCTCAAAGAACGTCATGGGCTCAGACTTCCCGTGACGCACACTCTCTGAAACCAAACCGATATAGACACCGTTGTTAGGACCTCTGATCGTATCTAACAGATACGTACGTATGTCTCTTAACCTGAACATTGCTTGTGGCAAATGTATCTGGAACAACATCATTTATTTATTTTTATGTATCTTACGATTTATATATTATATATTTACACACAATATAGGGTTTACCATTGCCATATGTGTTTTCACCTTTTTGCTCTTTTACTCCAAGGAACAAGATGGCGGCACAGATGACATAGACAGCACAGATGACCCCTGAGGCCATCATGTAGGCTTGTTTCTGTGAGGAGACTTAGACTGTTAAAAATCTGATTTCTCAACCTATTTTAGTCTCAATTTGAAATACATACACTCAAACTCATTTTGTCTTACCGTCTCATCCAATGACGCATAGGAAACATTGAACTCTGACCCAACGTGGGAAGAATTAACATTGTCCATGACATCAAATTCTGTAGGGATACATTGTGATATAGCTCCGCCCACAATTTGTCCCTGGATCGCAGTGCCAACCACTGTCCCCAGCACCTCCACGGTCATCCCTGAGAAAATATTGTCTGGTTACTGGACACTACTGTCTGGTTACTGGACACTGGACAGGGTTGTCTTAGAGATGCAGGTTTCATCAGAATGGTTGCCTGGCTTTTGATAAGTTCATTTTGTTAGTTATGTTAGTGCTAAAAAGGCAGACATAGTGTAAGATGGGCTGACTTGGGATACAAACGCTAACTCACGATATGCTGTGGCGGAGTCCCTCTCCTTCTGATCACTGCTGATGAACATGGTGAGGGCCGAGTAGGGAACATGGAAGCACTGCCACATCAACAACACCAAAGGTCAACCACATCTCCATTAACCACGTCTAGCAAATCAAGTGTTGGTGTTTCAGCCATGCAAAAATAACTGAGGTTCTATGTAGAGTGACTGACAGTATAAAGACTGAACATATGAGACTCTGAGATGCTCAGTATGAGAAACTGTCCGTACTGTGTGTATGTAGGCTGCCGTTAAAATCCTGTTTTAGGGACGATACAAATCACCTTCTGTGAGGTTCAGTTACAGAGACTGACCATGATATAAGCTACTGACCAAACAATTTTATCGAGACTGGGCATCTGAAAGCTACTGATAAAGAGAGGAAGCTTCTGTGAAGTTCAGGTCCGATTATAAGTTCCAGATAAAACCGTGTTTTAGAGACTGGACCTATATAAAAGTACTGATAAAAGTAGTTACGTAGACTAGACAGAGACGGTGCCATAGAGACTAACCACGCAGAAAGTACTGATAAACGTAGTTACGTAGACTAGACAGAGACGGTGTCATAGAGACTAACCACGCAGAAAGTACTGATGAACGTAGTTACGTAGACTAGACAGAGACGGTGTAATAGAGACTAACCACGCATAAAGTACTGATAAAACATAGTTAGAGAGAACTGACCTTACATAACTAATAAACTTAGTTACAAACACTGGACATAAAGGTACGACTTAAAGCAAGTGTTTTTATAGACTGGGTATATATGAACTTTGGTAAATTCACGTTGGGGATGACTGACCGTCTGCAGGGACTGAAAGAGGCAGTAGAAGAGCAAGTACCAGAAGACCTTGCCCTGCTCTAGTGGAGGAACACACCACAGCAGGAAGTAGGTGAGCACGGCCAGCGGAGTGGAGATCAGAATCCTGGCGGTCAGAAGAAAACAGAAAACGTCAAAAAGGAACATTAGAGTCACAAGGATTAACTCTATAACAGGAATGAACAATTCAAGAGATTTGGGTTTAGATCTAGAAATAGTAAGAATGTTACAGTCATTGCATCATGTGTGTGTGGAAAAATAACTGAAGAAATACAAAAGACAGTTTAGATGGTTGACAAACTACTACTATGCCATCAAAATCAAGATTATTTTGTAGGTTTTTAGTAGGAGAGGTTGTTTATCATTTAATTTTATACTGTATTATTTATTTAAATCTAGGAATTCCCATGGTGAAGCAAATGTGAGCTATTATTCTATCAATTATAATAAAACTTCGGCTTTTGTAGGGTGGGATGACACATGTATTTACTTAAACTTCATATATGTAATTCTTACATGATTTTGTTTTCTTTGCAGTCTGGCTTCGTTCTGGGTGTTAACTGGTTTTCTATGTATATATTTCACCAAAACAATATGGTGACGCATTTAAGCATTGTCCTCTCTCTCATTGACATGCAACCAAGCATCTCGGCTGACGTCCTACAGTAACCTCTCCAAGCTCACAGTCTAACCCCCACTCATAAACCACCTTTCTGTACGGATATACTTCTTACAGCCCTTATTGGTGTGAAGCTGATGGTGTGTTGTGGCTTGGACCAATAGTATCGAGAGAAGCTAGCTGTCTTCTCGCCTCTCGTTCACACACTGCCCGTGCAGTCAGCTAGAACCTTTGACACATCAATGACTATGCTCTGCCTATAATCACAAAAAGATCTATATAAGATATGACAGCATCCCCTTTTACACAGAGCAGGGAGGAAGGGCCTAGAAGCTGGTTATATTGCTCCCCAGATACGTTTTCATCTAAGCCCCCAAATGACACCTCAACAGTAAAACAATTGTTGAATATGACATAATCAACTTTAGCAGAGTTGAGATTTGACAGGATTTGTGGCTGTTATGAGAGTCTCATTCATTTGTGGATGAGAAAATGTTAACCACATATATTAAGTGAAAGTGGGTGCATGTTTGACCTATTTCTCTTTCGGTGATTAGTGTCTTTAAAATGTCTAATACATACAGTACATGCTACAATAGATTAACACAAACGGTTCTTTGTCTTGATATTACGAGCATTATGGTTTATATTTTTTTAAATGTTGAGCAGTACTCAAATTGGCACTCTCTGTCTCACTTCTTGTTGCCATGGATACATGTCATGTGAGGGATGTTCTCCTTTTGTTATTCCACCAGCTGACTATCTTGTGCCTTATGGGTAACTGTACGGCTTCCTTTCTCTAGCATGTCATAAATGTAATATCAAATGTGTTCAATAATAACATCAACCGGTCCTCTACCGGCACCCACCAAGGCATCATGTGACCAAAGCGAGTCCATCTTGAGCGGCTGACCAGGAAGCCGACGGTGGGATCTGTGACGGCATCCCAGGCACGGCCCACAAACAAGATGATAGAGGCATAGAACGGGTCCAGCTGCACAGGGAGGGGGAGGAGAGAGAGAGAGAGAGAGAGAGAGAGAGAGAGAATTTGTTAGTAGTGAGTGAATGCCTGGGAGAGAGACACACACTGCCCCTACAAACACTAAGGTGTCAATGTTGCAGGATTACCCCAAGTGGGCTACCCTGTATGGCCCACTTTTTAACTTTTTTGTATGAATTTACCAGTGATCACACACAAACAAGACAATGCCAGTATTCATTCAACAACCAGCAAAACACCATTATGAAAGTTTGTGTGATCAATTTTGCTATAATTTGAAGGTATTCAATATCTTATTTTCATGTGTCTGTGAATGTCCATGCATTAGGACCAAGTGAGAGGGGCTGGAGCTCACAACTTACCTGGGCCACATCCAGAAGGTAGATTTGTAGGAAGAAGCCTAGAGCGCTACCAGTTATCTGGTAGGGAGCTCCTCCAACAGCGTAGCACAGCTTATTGCACACAGACAGCCGGTTCCTTGGCTCTCGCCTCTACACAGGAGAAGAAGACGTGAGCATCACTGGTGATGTCACAGTGATGATGGCGCTTGGTTCTTGTAGAAATGTAACCACGTTGAGACAGTATTACTTTGATCATTAAACTGCATAGAGATGGTAAAATATAAAAGCATATTGCATGGAGATTCAGCTGTGTAACATATGACCATAGAAATGTAACTGTAGTAGTTCAACATGGCAGCAAACAACAGAGATATTTTTATTATACACAGATATATTTAATATATAATACATTCGCAAATAGAGATGCTTCAAATTTAAAATCCGATCAAGTGTGAGGAGTTGAGGTAACTCGAGTTCACACACCACCACGGATGTGGCTTCCTTCGGACGTTGCCATTGGCTCAGCCCATAGGCTGATGTGGGCTGTTGTGGAGGCAGCGTGACATTCAAAGCTGACCATGCAGTCGCATCATACATCCTCTCCTCCATCAGTCAACACACGACATTGTGCCTTGGTCAGGGTCAGCTAGTCAATGAGTCGCAACTCTCTGACAAGACAGCTTCTGAGGTCTGAAGCGCTGGTGTGTGATGCTGACACAGCTTCTGGCATTATTGTCTTTTATCAGTCCAGTCTTGCGAAATGTATAACATTTTGATCTTTGAGCAGAAGAATAGTCCATCAGTAGCTATAACACCGCAAATGATTGAAGCACTTGATAGCACGTAGTCTACTTATCAAACTTAAAGGTGTGCAATCCAATGCCATTTGTACCGCCATTACAATTCGATACAAATCTTGGTTCAACAAAGGGAAACATTAAGAATCTAGGTTGTATAGTCCAGGTTAAGTGAAGCTCACACACAGCGAGGTTTGAAACAGCTGCTTAAAGACAGCAAAGAGAAATACAACTAATTGTCGTCATGTATCCGCAAATAATTTATCCAGAAACACTTCGGAATGTATTGTATCTACAAATAGCCTAGCTCTGCAAATGACTAAAATAATATGCTCTAATTTGTTCAGTCAAGATTCACTCAATTCCACCCATGCATAAACAAGTATATTAGTTCTCTACTTACGTTCACGATTTTGATAGCATCGGGACTTGGTGGTTTTACAGGTAATAGACTTGTCGCTGCGCATTGCTCTGCCCCTTCTCCTCGTGCCATATTGTGTTTTTTTTTTTTTTTCAAAGTGATGAATGAATGTCGTTTTAAATACCGATTCTTTCCTTTGAGGACTTTGCAAAATTCGTAAAGATCGCCTTTACATTGCTCTACTATATGTTTCTCTCCCTCACCGTATTGTCCGCGTAACTCCGCTAGCCATGCTGTTCAATGAACTCGTGCCCCTCCTTTACTAAATAAACTGCTGCCTTTCAGCCGAACCCGAAACGTCATTTGTAACCCCTCGTCGAATCCCTTCGATGAGATGGAAGCTCTTGATTCAAAATTGTACAATTTACACTTTAACAATAAAAATAATAAGGATAAGTATAGTTATACACTTTCTTTATAAATATGTTTTTGCTAAGAAAACATTTATTTATTTTCAAATAATTACAACGTCTAATAATTACAATCACATTCAATTGATTGACCGCTTAAAGACAAGGTACCCTATTTTACCCTTAATTAAATTAAATTATTACAATTATCTATTTAGACTAAAGTATGCTACAGAAAAGTGAATGTAGTTATTTAAACAGTAACCTGCAGGGACATTTTTTAATATAATATAAATAGCATAACAGTGTTTATGAGTTTAATACCCTGGGGCTCTCACTCAACCAACCGAGGTTATGATGAGTGTCTCAAAACTGTGACTGTTTTTATTGCTGTCAGTGGAGCAAATTACGATAATTTTTCAAAAAAGAACAAACTACGTCAAGAGCCACAGACGACTTATCATTTCACATATTCTAATGCTGTCTGGCGGTGAGAATTTGCAGGGGGATCTTTGCATTTTTGCTTCGTTTAGCTGTGAAATAGCAAAGAACAGAAATCAAATGTATTTTACTCAATGTAAAAATATGTATTGCACAAGCACTATCTGATTCTCTGTGTGATCTCTCTTCAACGCATTAATCTGACAAGAGGGCGATGTCTGGATCATGGAGCTGAGGACACAAAACTGATTGCCTGTAACAATCAAATCCTATCAGATTCCTAATGTTTGTCCCAGTCAATCAGGTTCAGGTGTGTTCAGGTGTGGTCGTTCAAGCAAGTCTGAATCCGAGATGCAAAATAACACGACAAGACACACGACAACATTGTCTGGATCGCCAACTGGTTCTGTGGAATCTGGTGCTGTTGGTGCTGCGACATACGATTACAAAATGATACACATTGAGAGTAGATTTATCATCAGTTATACACGGCACCAATGTCCGCAGTTTACAAAGTCGGAGAGAGAGAGAGAGAATGAGAGTGAGAGAGCGACAGAGCGTGAGAGAGTAAAAATAAAACGCAAGCATTGGCTGCAGAAATGAGGTAAAAATGTTGCGCGAAGCCCCTAAGATAGCTAGTTTCCCAAGACTCCTAGCTCAGACTCTTGCACTTTGTTCTCTGGCCTCAGCTGAACCTGTAGAACACGCGAGAGTTGGGATACATCCCTATCTGAGTCGGAAAGGAACCGAAACGAATGAATAGGATTGGCATAAACAGCGCCAACTGCCATGATATGGAAGCAAACTGTGGCATCAGCACTGTCCCCTGGGAATGTGAAAGACCTCCGGGGAAGCTCTCGATTGCTATCCAGAAAACCAAATCGGTGAGTCAAAAAAATGTATTGAACGAATAAGAAAAGGTAACAGATTGCATATAACGGCACGAGCTCTTAGGTAACTGTATAGATGTTTATATTTCTAAAATATTTAGATTGTGTGAACGTGTAAGCCTACACTGTTTTTTCTATATTTAGTATGTATCACCTAATAAGTTAATACATTATTATATTTATGCACATATACATTTGAGTAATTTTACTGAAATGTTTGTGCACTAGGAAACCTTAAGACAAAAATAAATAATTAAAATAGATTTGTAGGACTTGATAGTATCAGTATGCAATAAAGTGCAATATGCAACATCATGTCGTTCGAAAGTTTTATAAACGGCTACCCCATTTTTCAAAGGTTCATGCAAAAGGGCTTAAATATAGTTACCCTTTTACAATTAAATGACGTGCAAAAGTTTTAATTTAAAATGCAGGAGTCAATAAATGCAAGAGCGAGTAAATGCGTTGTGTGTATACAATGAATACATGCAATATTCGAAAGAATACATCAAATATTAGGACTAAATATGAAGTTATTTTAGCCCGTGACTTGGTCTGAAAATCACATCAAGTCTCACTATTGCGAACTGTCACTCATGCATAAAGGCTATGAGGAAAACAAAATGCACCTGCACACTGAAAACGTTGTCTGTCATTGCGCACATGGAAAATCATTATTTCATACCATTCTTGGGGGCAAACCTTCATTAAAAGGTCACTCCATTCTTAATCATTTACCCTATTCAATTAGTAAAACAGGTCTTATCATAACTTATTAAGACTGTATGAACACTGTTATATCTCTATGGTATTGAGACTGTGACAGCAGCCTATTGTGACAGCGTCCATCTTTTCACTATACATTCTACACAGAAATCCAAATCCATTGCATTACCCACGTGTAGCCACATTATAATCTGTTGACCAGAATATCGATTCCCTACTGACATTAGGGGCAGATCGATCATGCAGCGGAACCTCATAGTTCCAATTACAACTTCCTCACGCAAGATAGAGGGTGCTTTCGTTCATGTAAGTTAAGTAAATGAGTCCAACTTAGTCTTATTACCAGAACAGAGCCCCAAGTTGCGTTTTGCCATTCAGAAAACGTTTTCTAAAGAATTTACAAGTTTACATTCATATTACTGGTTTCAGGTTGAAGTTACTTTAAGGTGCTCTAGTCTGTATTTTAGCTTGCAGTACATTTAGGCCATTCCGTGTATGCACAATGTTATTGTTGTTATTATTCCGAACACTATCCCCTTCCAGCCCAAGCCCGAAAATGCCATCACCATTGCGGTGTCATCTCGGGTCCTGTTCAACATGGAGAAGGAGCAGCAGATCTATGTTGAGAGAGGCATGGAAGAGTACCTTCAGTACCAGTCAGAACATGAGTCGGAACCGTTTCCACCCGGCCCTGCCTTCTCCTTTATCAAGGTCAGAGAATCACGACGGACACACACACATATATATTTGTAATTGTATCCAACTTGGGACCTAAAAGTAATTTTACTGTTCTTTTTTTTTTTTTTTAACTACACTTAACCCTTACCCTAACGTTAACTGCGACCCTTTGCCTAACCTTAACTATAGAATAATAATCATTTAAATATTGTTTCAATGTAAACAAAAATATTGTTACTTTTTTCCTTGCTGTTCAACTTGTTGTCTTTATCACAAGGAACATTATTGTATATCATATTAGGTTTTTCAGAGCAACCATTTACATCCTATTAGAATATAAACATGTGAGGACCACCATTTGGTCCTAATACCTCCAATAGGTCCTAACTTAAAATGTTGGTCTTCACAAGTATAGAAAAATAAGTGCGCACACATTAACAAAAACACGTCAAAATACTTTTTCCATGGCAATATTATAATGCCATTGCTATTGTTACGTGTATTGCATGGCAGGCTTTGGAGGCAGTGAACGTTCGGCTGAGGGAGCTGTATCCAGACAGCGAGGAGATCTTTGATGTCGTGCTCATGACCAACAACCACGCCCACGTTGGCCTGCGTCTCATCAACACCATCAATCATTACAGTAAGAACCGAACTGTGACTCATTCCAGATCGCAAAGTGACTGACCCTTTATGTCATGAATTACTATTATATTAGCTTCCACTGTGTGATTGAACCATGATGTTCTTGACAAATTGGGTCAAATAGTAATGATCACAGAGCTTCTTGAAGCTCTATCACTATGATTTATGAGTGTAATCTTTACGTTTTAATCATTCAGTTGTTCGCTTTAAATCTGTAGATCTGGCTGTTGAGCGATTCTGTATGACCGGGGGAAACAGTCCTATTGGCTACCTAAAGGCGTACCACACTAACCTGTACCTGTCTTCTGACCCGATCAAAGTAGTGGAAGCTCTTGGAGAGGGTAAGCACTGTTTAACCTTATATCTTTAACTGCATTATGGACTATACAAGGAATATGTTGAGAGGGTTCTGCACTTTGTGTAATGACATCTGTCAGCCATGCTGGAAGTGTATTCCCAAAATGTGTTTGTTCTAAAACAAAATTCTTAAGAATATTG
>JAVQJS010149034.1:0-12217 GCA_036024795.1 Galaxias rostratus | reverse complement strand
TGTAACTGGATGTTATGAGTGTGGGTGATGTTAAATGCTATATATATGGAAGTAACAATAACGAAACACAAACAAAGCAGCAATTTAGTGCATTACTGTTTACTGTGGGAACCACAACAAAAAGGTGCAACAAACAACAAGTGGACATACAACAAACCGGACACACACTACCAGGGTCAAGGGACGCTGGATGTTGCCAAAAGAATAGAAAACAACTAGCTAAACCAGACAATAATTTATCTAGTGTATCAAGTACACAACAAAAAAGCCTAACTACTCTAACTAGCAGATTGAAATACAGTTGGTGGCAATCACCCCTAAGGACTAGTGTATCTATACATAATATAGCCTATGGGTATATGTATAGGAGCCCCCAGTCTTACCTGTCCCAAGCCTGGGAAGTGTACACAAAAACACAAAGTCAAAAGACAAAGACAGAGCGAGAGATATGTAGTGATTGCGAAAATGCGAGATGGATAGCAATAGCGAAATGCGAGATCGAAATGCAAGCAGGAAATGCGAGGTATGGGTAATGACAAACATTCAAGGTTTATATAGCAGAGGTGGTGGGTTTTGATTGGTTGATCCAAATTGACACGGAGGGCGGGGACTGGAGAAGGAGGGATTTGGTGGATGATAATTGATGTGAGGCGCAGCCAATGAGGTGATGATTGGTGAAGGCAGGGAAGTACACAGAAAAGAAAAGCACATGGCACGTAACACCCCACAGGACACTGACTGGAAATTCTCCAGCACCAGGACTTGACGTAATCTCCGATAATGACTCTGGAGACCCTGACTTTACCAACGGGCCCTCATGTTATCATGACTTGAAGGATCCCGGGCACAAAGACTCTCGTGATTCCTTGCACCAGGCACCAAGAACATGCCGATCCCAGGCACCAAGAACATGCCAATCCCAGGCACAAAGAACATGCCAATCCCATGTCGCCAGGACCTCTTATGGCAGTTGAGTTGACACCTACAACCCAGTATGGCACCAGTATGGCAGTTGAGGCGACCCCTTAGACGACCGTGCAAGCCCCTGACACTGTACCTCTTGCTAAAGAACCTGAAACGATTCTTTCACTGAACTGTGTGGTTGGAACGGTATCATGGCTTACTGGATCTGATGTGGAGCAGGCAAATGCTATGAGCTCGGCACCTAGGGGACATCGTTTGGGTATCGCTGCGCTCCAAGGCTATCCACTGGGCTTACACTTCCTGGCCCACGTGCCATTCAGGGGTCAAGCAGACCATGTTCATGATCAGGCAGCGGTTCTGGTGGCCTGCCATGGCTAAGGGGGTCTCTGAGTATGTGGCAGCCTGTCCCGTCTGTGCTCGCAATAAGACCTCATCTCGGGCTCAGATGGGCATGTTGCATCCGCTGCCTGTTCCGCACCGGCCATGGTCCCACATCTTCGTTGACTTTTTAACTGGTCTGCCGCCTTCAAAGGGGCACACTACCATCCCGACGATGGTCGACCTGTTCTCAAAGATAGCACATTTTGTGTCATTAATCAAGTTGCCTTCAGTTCTGGAGACAGTGAGGGGATGGCTCTTGTTTTCAGGATCCATGGTTTCTCACAGGATATTGTTTCTGATAGGGGGCCTTAGTATGTCCCGTTTCTGGGGTGAGTTTTGCCGGCTTCTGGGGCCCATGGTCAACATGTCCTCCGGCTACCACCCGCAATCAAATAGACAGACAGAAAGCCTCAACCAAGTGCTAGAGTCTTGTTTGCGTTGTCTTGTCTCCCAGAACCAGGCCTCTTGGAGCGACCACCTTGTTTGGATGGAATATGCCCATAACTCGCTCCCCTCTGCTTCCTCCGGTCTCTCGCCCTTCCAGTGCGCCAACAGCTTTCAGCCTCCCCTGTTCCCTGCCACCAAGGGGGAGGTCACGGTCCCCTCAGCTCATGCCATGGTTAGGCGTTGTCGCCAGGTGTTGTCAACCTGCTCCTCCCTACAGGACGGGCCAGAGGGTGTGGCTTGCTACCAAGGACTTACCTCTCCATGCTCCTTCCAGGAAGCTGGCTCCGAGGTTTATGGGGCCTTTCCCTATTACCAAAGTTGTTTACCCTGTTTCAGTACGTCTGCGTCTTCCCAGGTCTTTCAAGGTTCACCCAAGCTTCCACATCACCAAGCTCAAGCCAGTCTTGGACAGTGCGCTAGTGCACTCCTCCAAGCCCCCTCCGCAATGTTACACCCTGATGCCGATTACCCGTGTTTTGCATTTTAAAACTAGCTCTCGTGGTAAACTACGTAAGGTGTAAGATGGTCTTCCTTACTTGTTACCAAAAAACAACTTGCAAGTTGTATTTTTACCTTTCTTCCCTTTAAATTGTTTATTTTTATTTGCTTAACACCAACTACACATGCATGGCTCTGTACCAGGTCTGATGTGAAACTAGTGTGTGAATGAAAAAGCGGTAGGAAGACCACCATAGTAGGGCCTTGACCAAGGAACTTAACCGAAACAATAGACTCCTGCCTCTGTAATTTATTATAAATTGCTTTGGATTAAAGCCTTCTGCTAGTTGACTGTAACGTAAATGCAATGTGTGCGAGAACGGAATGAAGAACATGACTCATTGCACGCTCAAAAGCAGTAGAATTCCGCATGTCTCAATCTGACACGTTATCGTTTTGAGGTAAAACGTTTCACGTTATCAAGTTCTAATGTGATAACTCTATGGTAGAACAATACATTCATATTATAACTAGGGGTGGGACATTAATGCGTTAATTACAATTAATTAATAAGGAAATTAATCAATTTAAAATATACATTTTACGCAGTTTGCATGTCAAAAAACCCAAACCTTTGTCAATTCACCATGTTCTCGTATGCTACTTTTACTGATGATTACACACAATCCCAGGCTGGCTTGGAGACGGAATGGAGACGGGAGAGAGGACTGTGCTGGACGGTAAATTCATTTTCAAAAAACTACCAGATGGTAGACTAGACAAAGCCACCGTGTATTGCAAACTATGCAAAAAAGAGTTTGCCTACCACAGAAGCACTTCAACCTTACTTTGATAAGTCGTCCAATAAAATGTATTTGCATTAAAAAAATTTGCTTTTGAGGAAATGATGGTCATGTGATTAATTATTTACAAAGCCTATAATTAATTAGTTTTTTTTTTTCACCACTAATTATAACATAAAAAACAAATTGTTATAACAATAAACGTATCATGTTATGTGATGCTGTTTTTTTTCTAGGGTGGTAGCAATACACTTCCATAATTAACCCACCTGTGTGACCAAAGAGGCACAAAATGTTCGCTTGGGTAGAGCTTGAATGCAAGATTTATTTCAAAGGGTTTTAAGTTTCTCCCCAGCGCTATACGCTGTTTAGTAGACAGTATTGCGCTGACAGTAAGGAATAGAGTACAATTAATTTATCATTTTAATCCCGATCTATGTATAACGAAATATCATACAAAATATGGAGTGTCTTGTTTCAAGAATCTCCAAGTTTCAAGTTACCAAGGAGGTCTGGTTCTTTTAAAGGGGGGATTAAATATTACATGTGGTAAATAAAAAACTCTTTCACACCAGTTAATAAATACAGCTCTTGGCAACAACTGAAATTATTGGTATTTGGCACAGGTCAAAATATATCATATTGAAAATGTGTATACCATGCAAAGATGCTGCAAATAATAAAACAAAAAACATACATAAAAAAAATATAGTGTGAAAGGCCCCCCAAAAAATCAAACAATCATCTACCCTCAATCTATAAAAAGTATAGAAGTATCCTAACGTTTCGGTTCATTGGATGAGCGAGTTTGTGGGTGGCCTGTCCATGTGGATGCTGGTTCATGCCAGAAAGCTTGTGCCTCTAATGGTCTTTGTGATTTTACGACTCTCCTGTAGTTTACAACCCAGTCTAGTGCCGGCTGTCATTAGCCAGGAGTAATTACTGTGTAAAACACCTCAGGGCTACATCAGGGAGCTGGACATGCTCTGGGTAAACAGCCTCTGGAGGAGAAGACAAGGGCCTGCCTCGACAAAGGGAGATCTCTGTTTAGAGGAAAAGCTTGTTCATTTGTCAATGACGGACTGTTGGCCATTTGCAGCATGCCATGGCAGACGTAAACAGTAAAATTACTCTGGAGTATACACAAGAGAGAGAAAACTGTTATTAAAATCTGCTGTTATCTTCAAGCTGATAATGATGTTGGCGGTGCAGGACAGCTTATCTTTCATTGTTGGGCTGACTTCACTGGTTCTATCTCAGATGTGAGGGTAGATGAGTGTTGGTTTTCACTGGGCAGTCCCATGACTGTTCAAAAGGGGGGCGAATGTGACTTGAAATAACTGGGCTACACAGTTACTAGAGCTGGCATCTGTTGTTGCACCCCAGTGCCCACACTAGCATACTATATAGCAAACCACAAAAAGATTTAGAAATATTCATAGTATGTCAAATGCTGAAGCAAACACTAACAGGATGTCTTACTACATCCGGTCACATTTTACAGTGTGCTAGCGAGCAAACTTATTTGTCTTTTCTGACCATATTTTGTAAGGGCAACTGCAGTACCCACTAAAGGAAAAAAGTGGTAGTATGCGTATGTGCCTCTGATCCAGCATGTATGTATCTGAGCCATCCATTAAAATATCAAAGTAAAGAAAAATTAAAAAAAGGTATGATAGGTGGGCTCAAGTGATCTATGTTTAATACTACAATTATTTGAGGAACATTTACTTTAAAGCTAAGCATCTTTGGGTTTCAGAAATGTGCTATTCAAATAGAATTATTGGTCATTATTAAATCATTTAATGCATGCCTGTTTTCAGTACATCTCACACTAGGACCAATGTAGTATTTAAGAGGAACAAGGGCATACTGTAAATTTTTACGTTGGCATGCGCCTTTCTTGACCTTGCAGGCCTAAGCTTTAATCAAAGCTGGACAAGCCTAGTAACTACCTGGGTAAGCCTATACACCTGGAATGTGGATTGTAGGTAGTAGGCGGTGATGTGCCAGGGATATAGCTATTATCTGTCACTACTGCCAAGACAATTATCCCTTCAGGGTCTGTGGCGGTCCCAGATGAAAAGTGCACAGACATGTGACTTTGTCCGATCAGGGCTCGAGTTCACTGAAGCAACACATTTTTCCCCATCTAAAAATGTAACAAAGACCTCCCTATTTTATGCCTCTATAATTGTCAATGAACGCCACACACACACACACACACACACACAGACACACACACACACACACACACGCACACTTCACTGGCCTTTTGTCTGGGTTGCATGGCTAGGATATTTGGAGAGATTTGATCTAATGTGTTATGTTGGATGAGGGGTTTGGTGGTCCGAAGTGTAAAGGAGCACCAGTCCGCTGTGTGGCAGGAACCCCTCTGCAATAATAACAAATGCATGTTGATGTCAATGTCAAAGACAAATTAAGATGTGCTGTGTAAGCATGCTAATACCACATTTTAGATTTGAAAAATTGACATTTAAAATAGTAGCAGATTTTTTGGAGTCATAAACCAAAAAAAAAATAACGTTGACCGCCTCTTACACAGGTCTATTTAAACTGAAATACATTAACGGAGTTGACATAGCATGTGGATTGGCCCTTAATGCCAGTTGAATGTTGCCTGTCACCTAGCAGCAGTGCAGAGACTGGTTGTATTGAACATCAGAACGTGTAGAATGGTCCACCTGTCATTGATGAACAAATGGAGAAGTCTCTTTGTTGACACTCACTTCACCCTCCTGTTACATTGTAAAAAGCAGCCAACAGATGTCAGTATCATTAAATGTTCATTAGCTTTATTAAAGGTGATATGTAGTTAGCGTACCAACTGCTTCATCCTTGTTTAATGGACAAGGATAAGTCTTTACTCCTTCATTTGGCTACTGAAACATGTCTTAACTGAAATCTTAGAGTCAAGTCATATGTTTTGTGGTATTTAAGTCAATGCCTTTTAAAGTCTCTGGATGTCACTTTACTTATCACTTATTACACAACCTTAGCGATGTATGGGTGCCATTACCGTGCTAATTTTCATGTGAATTATTACCTTTGTAGTGATGTCCCATTTGTGAATGAGTCGGCTCTATGAGCCAGCTGGCTATTTAAGTGAATGATAAGAGCCGGCTCCCATTCGCGAGTTTTTCCTTTTAATATAAATTAAAGGCGAACAGAAACTAGCCGTAGCACAGATTAGGTTAAAACATTTCTAGCAGGATTTTTTATTTAACTTGCATTTTATAGACAATTGTATATAATATTGTCAAAATTCTATTCAAATAAATAAATTGGTGCAGAAATTATTTAATTATTGCTAGGGTGGCCAGATTCCCAGGCGTCTCAAACAGGACAGTAGTCTGAATTATGGAAATTCAAATTGAACTTCTGCACACACATGCGTGAACACATACACTAGGGTACAGTAGTAGACAGCGCAACTAAGACGAATTACCTGTTACACTCGAAGGCTGTGCTACTTACATCCCCAGTTACCATACTAGACGGCGCCAGACACACATCAACAGAATTTTACAGAAGCAGACGGCGCTACTCACGCACATCACTAGCCCAGGCATGTTCTACCATAGATTGTGAAGTGAAAACAATTTAAAAGTCCTTAAAATAAACAAAGGAAGTATTTATCCCTTTCTTAATTTTGTTTTTGCGACATATTCAGGGACTACAAGGACGGTTAGACAGCTAGCTAACCTTTGGTTCTAGTTCTACATCGACAGCTACTCTAGGCCTAAACGTATATATTCCCACTCTGTTTCAATCAGGAGCCCGCGCTGTGCAGGCTGGTAGAGAGAAAAGGGATTGACTTTTGTAAACGATATGACGCGACTGGGCCCTGCAATGGACCGGCGATATGGATGGATGACGTGATTGGTGCTGGTAAGATGTGCACTAAACGTTTTTTGATTAGAGTGTGATATTTGTTTGGAATAGTTTGTGTTTTTGAAAAGCGAATGAAGTAAAATATTCAATCAATACGCATGTAATAGGTGCAGTGTTTGATGTTTTTATGTATTTTAGGTTTTTGTACAAAGCAATAAAAAATGATAGCATGCTAGACATCATAAGGTTAGGTATTGTTACACGGAATAATTTCAGTGATTTGTTGAGCAGGGGAGGAGAACTACGGACCCAGACCGCGGATATCGTTGGACGATGGAACAAGCAGTTTCCCTGCCAAAAAGTCCTATGAGGAAGGGGCAGAGTTCAACGGACCAGGGGGGTGAAGGAGATTTGGGAGGGTGTGCATGGGAGTTTGCCCATCCAGTGTACATGTGTTCTTTGGACTCAGAGAAGGCCTATGATTGTGTTTCCTGGGGAGTCCTGTGGGAGATACTGCGGTTGTATGGCCTACCGGGGCCGTTGCTACAAGCCATTCGGTCCTTATATAACTGGATTTGTTATATCCATTACTCGGATCAAAGTTAAATATGTTTGGACTGTTGGACTACACCAGAGCTATCCCTTGTCACCAGTTCTATTTATGATTTTCATTGAGAGACTCTGAGGACCTAGTTGAGGACAGGAATGTGTCCAGTTTGGGGATCTCAGAATTGCTTCTCTGCTCTCTGTAGATAATGTAATTTTGTTGGCATCTTCAGACTGTGATCTTCAGCACTGGAGCGATTTACAGCTAAGTGTGAGGGGGTCAGGATCTGCCAGAAAAGGGTGGAGTGCCTTCTCTGGGTTGGGAGTTAGTTGCTGCCCCAAGCGAGGGAGTTCAAGTATCTCAGGTTCTTGTTCACGAGTGAGGGAAAACTAAGCGTGCAATTTAGCGTGCGAAAAATTGTCAATTTGATTTGGTAACCCTAGCAGTAAAAAGTATTTTCTCCCCCACAAAAGCTACAGAGTGATAATTTACTTTGGGTGTGAGATACTTGCAATGTGAGAAACATAAGATATTAGTAAACACTTAAACACACATATAAACACACTTCACTTAAAAACACGTCAACTGCTCTGTCACAACAAAAGAGTTAAAATTCTACATGGGGCCAATACAGATTACAGGTTTGATATAATGTCATAACTTGTTTCTGTTCTTTAATACAAGTCTTGTAGTTGCATTAAGCTTCAGTAGCAGACAATGCTTTGATTTTTACTGTTACAATAATCTAGTCATGAAGAAATAAATCAATGAAGGATTCTCTTCAGATCAGTAAAAGGTAAATAATTGAAAGTGTAAATATTGACTCTCAGACTTGGATAATCTTTGCAGACATCTATAGGCTATTACAGTTTTCTGTATTGTTTGATAAAGTAGGTGAATGTATTTTAGAGCACTTATGTAAACTCTGTTTGTTTAAAGCATGCTCTTTAAATAAACTTGATTCAGATGTATTTAACAGGGGTACCAGTGTATCTGTTAAAATTTAACCAAATCATTTTAAGTTGCATACAATCGAAACTGTTGAAGCCCTGCACCATTAAATCAACAGTCGTGCAATATTCATTGTAAATGTTGTATATCACATTTCAGCAGAGTGCTATTCTCAAATCCTTACACTTGAAGTTACTCTAAATGAATTGTAAACAAAGCAAAGGCTTGGAGACCAACCTTATAGTTCTAATGAATGCAGTACTTTTGCTTTCCTCATTATGGGTCAGGCGTCAAACTATTGCAAAAAATGTCCTGTGAATTTCCCTGTTTGTGCTCCATTCTCCAACGATATTCTTCTTTGCAGAAGCGTGTGTACATGGCTAGTGGTAATGCTAACTAGAAACTAGCTAACTCTATGAAAAAACAATATGGTGCCATCTACACTCACAGGCGCCTTCATTCATGTAGATTACTTGAACTGCTGGAGCAGTGTTTTGTTAGTCATTATTTATTTTTACCACTTCTGAAACCATGTTACAATGTTAAATAGCAAGAAGGAGTAACAATTATGTAATTATCAAGGCATTCTAAAAACGTAACAACATGTAATAACATAACATCGACCCTTAATACCAGTATATTATTGTGAAAACTCTCTTCCAGTCAAAACCCTCTCCCCAGTCATTTAAAAGGGGCTGAAAAACGCATTAAAAATAATAATGAAAAATATCAGATGGGAACTGATCACTTAGCTGTATGTAAGCGCAATGGACTGTAATACCCAGAACATAGGCGCTGGCATGAAATTGGAATGGAATGAAAACTGCAAGTGACAATAAGGCGCAAAAAAAGACCTAATATTAATAATGTTAAAATGATGACTGTCAGGTAACAGTATGTGATTGCATGACACAATCGCATAATTATTAAACCTATGGATAATAGTATATAATTGTGCCTTACAAGGCAATCACATACTTACTAGACGGAGTCAGTCATTCATGCAGTTTAAAAGCCAAGAAAGTCAGTACAGCCTACAAACTTAACAACTGGCAATTACTTAACACTTACGCTAGATGGTGGTAAATGCCTGTGAAATCTCTTTACAAGTCAAAACCCTCTCCCCATTAATTTTAAAGTGGAAAAAAAACAATTACCAGTCATTTAGCCATATGTAACTGCAATAGACTGCAATACCCAACACATGTAGACACTGGAAGTAAATTGATTGGGCCAAAACTGCCGGCGTAGGTAGTCAAGTTGATAATATAAGATCTAGAGCAGTGTTTCCCAACCTTTTCCATCCAGAGCTCATTTAAATGTAATGTTTTGCGGCAAATGTAAAACTGAATCAAACTGAATACTAAACATGTGTTTATCTTTGTTTATCCCACATGTGACTTTACCATGGGAGACTGGTTGGAAAATGCGAATCTAGTCACCACATTTATGTTTAGATCCATTACCTGATTGCTTGGATTAAGATATTTGATTAGATTGAAATTTATGTTGATATCTGCAAGCAATTGCATGCATTTCATGTGTTGCAGTTGGGTATGAAAACAGAGAACTACTTTCTCGTAGTTTAAATAATTATTATTATTAAATTAGAAGTTGAGAATTATTGCTGAATGTTACGTTATCACAGAAGGAGGCATTGTTTTTATATTTTGTATAATATATATATATATCAATAATGCCACATCATGACCACTTGTGATTCTCACTTATATGATTGATTGATAATATTGACAAAATCAGGAAGATCGGCTTTCTACAGAGGACTAAATTATTTAGGGCTAGTAAAGTTTCTTATGATTTTACAATTTACCTCTTAAAAAAAAGAAAAGCCCCGCACTTGAAGAAATCTTGGTCTTTCACAAAATAAATTAAAGTTTTCCATGTATAATTACAATGCTCTTTCAAACAGACTATTTTTCCAGGACCTTTCCCAAAGCATGAAAGAGGACCAGTGATGTTCCCCTTTAGGAGTCGATTGAAGGGTGAGCTTTAAACAATAATCTACCAGAACCTGGAGTTGCTTTAGGGAACCAACATTAGTGTCAAGGTTTGTAATAATGTGACTCACATTGGGAAGACGTGACATGACTTGACACATGGGGGAAGCAGCACACTGCAGTTTAAGCTTGAAATAGTTGGGAGAAAGATAGATCCCTACTAATGAATCCACCTCAAAACAACTGTAAGGGTGACTCTAATGTCTGAGGATTAGATGGTTTGGAGGGTGACAGGGATGTAGTTCCTTTGAACTATTACTGATGCTTTAAAGCGGAAAGGAAGGCTTAACTCTGGTGGTTTGACGGGGGAGAAAGATGGTGATGTTTTGTTGCTTATTTGACACCAACCTTATTCTGGTCTACAGACAGTGTTTTATGGTCACCTATAATTTGATTTGGTGAAAGTTGCTGCTAATTTGTAATAGAAATACAGGAAGTGTGAACAAATCTCTTTGATATCTAATTCTGAGCCAGTTGGATCAGCCCTCTGGGGTAGGATGATCTGTGGTCCTCTGTGATCCAATTTTGGTCTGTCTGCGGAGCGTATCCTGTAGGAATTTGGCCATTGCTAATAGAAATGTTCCATACAGTGAGGTCAATGTAGAGCATGTTGCATCTCACCCTTTTCCTCCCTGGACCATTTTAGACAAAGTAAATGTTTCAGACTTTTCATAAGGCCCTATATTTAGATGTCTCATTGCCTTATGGAATAGAAAGAAAATTACTTGTTCTCATTATTATATTTTCTTTAAAAAAGAAAGGCTTCCCCTTTAATTATGTACGGTTTATAAAGGATTCACAAAATTAAAGAGTACTACTACCAACACTAATACTACTAATACTAAAGACTAGCAAAATCTAGTCACAGTACAGTTTGCCATACATATTTGGTCCTCTGCGGTGCACTGCAGATTTACAAAGCAACTGGCTACTGAAAAGCTTTGGTGTAGAACGACAATTTTTAGGCCACAGAGTAGGACAATGTTTTTTTCACAGTAAAAAGGGTGCAAAAAAGCCGTTTTTTAACAATGTTCTAGTGAGGTACATTAAAACGCCGCTTTCAACGCAAGCAAAAATCCAAAACGCCGTTGTTAACGACTCACACACGATGCCTTAGGAAAGCACAGAAAATCATGAAAGCCTTCAGCCACCCAGACTATGGTCTGTTCTCGCTGCTACCGTCTGGTAGATGCTACCGGAGCATCAGGGCATGGACATCCAGACTCAAAGCAGTTTTTCCCCCCAGGCCATCAGGCTTCTCAATCAGCCACATTTACCTTAGGGATCACATTGATCACATGACCTCCCATATATGCTCCTTCATTTCCTATGTACGTTCAATGCACATTATCACAATCTTATGCACACATTCATCAGCACTCCTGCACAATACATATTTTAATATTTAATACGCCAATGCTCACAGTTTATATCCACCATCTATACATATTATGTACATTTTAGTTACATTTCTACTACTCTTCTATGTAGTTGCTGCCTGCCATGCCACAAGAATGTCTTTGCTCAAAATTACCTTGTTTTATACTTTGCACTTGACGAACACTTAGGCTCTTTACCATACTTGAAAACGCCATTCTTGCTTTTTTTTGCATAGCCAGTAAGTTAATTGTTTTTGTTACCCATCAGAGAGGAAAGACCACACTCGCACCTTAAAACAGACCACTAGAAAATTAGAACGTAAATGGCGTCTAACTAAATTGGTAGTACTCCAAATTGCATGTTACGGTGTCGGTCTTATTCTTAGTTAACTTTGCTACAGTGTTAAATAAGAATCTAGGATTGTTTTTGTTATCTTCTATTAGGGCAGAGAGATATGCCGATCTAGCAGTGCT
>JAVQJS010149011.1:0-26800 GCA_036024795.1 Galaxias rostratus | reverse complement strand
CCCACCCCCACACACACACACACCACACACACACACACCACACACACACACACACACACACACACACACACACACACACACACACACACACACACACACACACAAATTGTATTATTGGAAACATCAGTGAATTATTTGAGAATGTGTGGTGGGATAGAGTACCTGACAGTGCGGTCGGTGCTGGTCCCGAGCACCCAGCCACTCCTCCAGCAATGGTAGGTGGCTCAGGGCATTTTCCTGGGTGACGGGCATCCTGCCTGGGCATCCTTTACCCACAGCAAAGCTGCCGCTGCCGGGGAGGAGGCGTGTTAGGCTAGGCTTGACGGGGCCGTCCTCATGTCTGGAGGGCTGCTCGGCGTCAACTCCCAAACAGTAGCTGGCTCACCTGCCTTTTGTCTCCCAAACCCCCGCATCATGACGTCATCTAGTGGCACAATCAAAGGCCGTCTGATTTGTGTCGGAGTGGGAGAGAGCGACAGGGAAAACGAGAGGTCGAGGCTTTGCTTCTTACACCATGTGAAGTAACTCGGAAGAGAGTTTGTTCGGTTGTGGAATTCTGGAGCAGTAAGGGTAAAAAAAATATCTGGCCTCTTTAAAAGCCTGGTAGGGGGGGCTGGTTCCCGAAGAGCGTCAGGCATTCACCTAAGAAGAAAAGAAAGAAAAGCCACATGAGGGACCTAGAAGCAAAGGATATTCAAATAAAAAACCTGAAGTTTCATGGATCAGTGGTGGGAATGAAAATTCCACTGAATTTCATGTCCTAGACATGATCTAATGGATAATGAACTCCTCTGCTCGCACTCCTGATTGCCCTGTGCAGAGGGCACTTAAAATATCCTATAAAAACTGAACTTGGCAGCAGGAAAAGTTGGCACGCGGGAATCTAAATCGGTGCATCAGAAATGGCCTCTTGCAATCGAAAAGTAGGATTCAGGTTGCATCATTACCCTGCTCAAACGTACTTTGCCTGTATTTCGAACCCAACGTAAGGGGAGATGTTTACTGGTGCAGTTTAAGCAAGGAGGGGAACGATGACCACACCTCTTACGGATATAGACCAGTACTCCGGTACTCCGGCTAGCATGGAACCACAGTCAAATTGCTACCCAGGGCTTCAAATAAACCAACAGGGCTATGCGGTGCCATCCAGCTCTGTGCTGATCTGTTTTTCCAAATGGAGACTCCGTGCTGCAAGCACAACTTACAATTCGTATCTTATTTTGAACAAATATTTGGGTTGGGTGGCTACACTAATGTTACATTATTGGGATACTATGGCTGCTCCTGATTGAGTTTCTTTCCATACGATGTCTTGGGGTTTAAGACACAGGGACTAAGTCTCATTAAGTAATAGTAATAGTAGATAATGTCCATTAGGGAAAAGCTACAATATGCTAATGGTTTATAGTATGGCTCAGACAGTCTGAGTGCTTCCCAAGTCCAGCCCCTGACCTCACCCTGTCCTGCACCCCATGTCAGAGTGGGAGAGTGTTGGGATCTCCTCGCAGCGTAGTCATGGCACTCTGTTGTGTTAGCAAATGGCCCAGTATCAAATAATTTGCTGTATATTTACAGTGTGCACGTGAACTCGAGAGAGAGAGCTTCGGCCAACAAAAACATTGTCCCGTAGAATGGCATTAATGCTGGCAATAGGTTTTCAAAGTAATGACCCACATTGGGTGGAGGATTAACAGCCTGGGGGGGGGGGGGGGTTCTGTGGCTGGTGCCATCCATTGATTCAGTGCAAATGCCATATCCGGGAGAGCCCTCTTTCATAAAGATGTACGGACCGAGCGCCTGGAGGATGGGGCTTTGTGAAGGGGGGGGGGGGTTAAGATGATTAGCTGCAACAGGCTGCATAGTAAAAACAAAACACTTTTCAAATGTGGTTTTGCAGCCCTTATCAGGAGTCGAGAAGATTTTATCACAGGAATCTTTTAACCATTAAGTGTCACTTGAAAAAAAGCATGAAAAGCATACGTTGTATGAAACTGCAGAGATTGTCTGACATTACAGCTACATCAGTGGGAACACAGATTAGATAGAAAGATAGAAAATGTATAATAAATCAATGTCTTGCCATTGAGCCAGATGAGTTGCCAAGAAGAAAAGCAAAGCAAGCAACTAATATTAAAGTGAGATGCGATTCCATAAGTTTAAGTGTTTTATAATCACGTTTGAGGGGTCCATTAACAAATTAATGAATGAATTAATGAAAGTCGGACTGTAACAAAAACCAAATGTGATATGTTAACTAAGCTTGCAAAGTTCAGTTCAAAACTGTCAAAAACATGAAAGCCTGGACAGCTCTTGTATGTACTTGAAACCAAAACCACATAGAAGAAACGTACACATGATTACTAAGAGCCCTGTTACGTAGAACAACAAAGGATTTTATACTTTCAACAATGGCAGCCAATGACATGACCGAAATGACATCTGGCTGATGAGTTTACAACTGGTTCATGTACACAGCTCTTCTTGAATTTAAGATCCTCTGTGAATGACTCATTGTCCTTCCCTCTTTCTCAAAGCAGAGGAAAACCCTACACTGACATTAAAAAACATCTAGCTTTTTACCTTGCTTTTAGGGGTTGGAGTTGTTGCCTGCCCTAAACAGCTTTCTCTACCATCCCTTTTAAAAGCAGCCGCTCTTAATTTCTAAACCCAAGATCGCATTGGGTTGCCTTTTTTTCTGATTCTTCCTTTTCAGAGAGTCAAATTTCTTCAAGGCTTTGAGATGAAAGATTACATTTGTGGCCCTAGATAGTGATGACTGAGAAATACACCGAGGCCAACTGCTTAAGCATGTATTTACTTCTTTTTTTTAGCAGGGGCCTGCCCACCCTCGTAATGAGAGGACCCCTGGTGCTACACAACTGACTGAGCCTCTTTGGCCAGCCACAACCTTCATCCCTTTGGGCTGGCGTGTCAGCACCATGAGCCATGGAGATGTCGTCAACAGTAGAAGGGTGGCTCACATGTCTGGCTTTTATTGGGTTTAACCTCCACAGTGTCACTTTAACAAGTGTTGGTTTGTTTGCTTCGGTTTATTTGTGTGTACGTTTGCTTGTTTTTTGGAGGGATTCTATGCTCTCTTTACATGTCTTGCACTTCGCTCATGCAAAGTCCTGGTAAGGGTTTGACCACCCATTTCAGGAACGGCTACTTTTAATATGCGGTTATGCCAAGATGTATTATGCATTTTAATGTTAATAAACATTTTACGGTGGGTCACTGAAAATTACAACGATTTACGAAGATCACCAGATGACCTGGTTTACATAATGACACTCCAGACTTCTATTGAAGAGTGGGATCAAACGCAAAAAAATTCCAGCGCAGATCAGAAATTGAGGTCAGCGGCCACACATCATAATCACAAACCTTTTACATAGCTGTAAAAACAACGTCATTCATGGTCATGGTATTATATGTGTCAACGTGCGAGGGACATGTGTGTCTGTGCCTAGTGCCACAGATGGCACAGGAATGGAACGCAAGCTGTTAGGAAGATAGAAATCCTTTGTATGTCAGAGAAACTGTAAGGGAGGGGCCCTTGGGTAAAGTCTGCAGAGGGAGACCCCCTGAAAAGCTTGCCCTGTGGCTTACAAATCCTGGGTGTGCTGGTGTGTGAATCTGTACGGGATCATCACAACCCCAACGCCCGCACCGCCGTAGGAGTTGAAATGAAAAATCTAGGTGAAGAGGGTGCTTCATGTCCGTATGCAGGAAAGTCAGGAATAATTTTTCAGTTCTTCACGGACAATGGGTTACCTTGGGTTCTGATTTCCGAACACGATATGAATAGAGCCCCCCAGAACACCGACAGGATGTGACTTATGAACAACATCCTCTTATGTTTGGTCAAAAATGTTTGAGCATTTGCGCAGCGCGAAGATGGAACATGGTTTGACCATCCATGCCAAAAAATACAACAATGTGAATCTCACATTGTCCCGTTTGATATACTGGCCACACAATATTTGCCATGAGAGGGATTATCTAACAATCACAGAGATTTTGCACAAGGACAACCATGTAACTGTTTCTTATTATGCTGAGTCTCGCTTGATTAACCAATACATCTGAATAATATATAGACCTCACCCCAGTTGTTCTGACTGCTCCAGTTCAAAGAAAAGCTATAGAATGCATGTGATACGTGTGTGTACAGATGGATGGAATCCTGGATAATTCCCTGGTTATGGGCAGTCAGGTATAAACACAGCTTATATTTAAAAACATAATACCACATGAGAATATCAAATAATATACTTAGGTTGTAAAGCAAAGAACTGCTTTATCCATAGATGCAACCCCAGCACAGAACTGTTCACATCCAACTATAGTACCATACATGTATCCAATACTTTGGCTTCTCAACTGCTTATAATGTGTTAATGTTGATTACTTCTATCTAAGACATTTGTAAAGTTGCAAGGTCTCAATATTTAGTGCTGTGATTAGTGTGCTGTCGATTTGTGCCCACGTCTCCCGTATAACCAATGTATACGGTTTTGAATGATGTACGATACCTATGTCAATAACAATAGTGCTTAATCTAAGGATTCAGAGGCGACCCCTGCCCATGACGGTTGGCTCACTACCGTAGGGTATGGTCTTACTTAAATCATGGTTCATTTAACAGTGAACCCTTCAAGACAGCACACAGACAATAATGTTTGACACATTATACAGGAATCTACTATGGGAAAACCAAACTTCAGTCCAGAAGCAGTGAAAACTCCAAACAAAGCACAATTGGCTTGGCCTTCAATTCGCTTGATGCAAGCCAGATGTTGCTACATAGCCAAGGCTATTGGCAGAGAGGTAGCTGACCACGGAACATCAGATTTATATATACTCGGATATACTTTGAATACAGTGTCACAATATTGGTAGTTTTTACCAGCAGCATCAAGCAACATTGAAGTCAGAGAAGAAAAGAAAACCAAATTGACCTTGAGCTCACTAAGAGGATTAGTGATATTTCCCTGCCTTCCCAATGTGGTCAGGCAAATACTTGAGTGAGTGACAATTGGTTGGCTCCACTTGTTTTTCTCTATCAGATAGACCCAAATTGCACAGAGACAACCCCCACATCCCACGCCACCATCTCCAGTCTTTAATCTACTCTCTAACCAAGGGGCCATATGGCCGACGATTACTGAACCCCCATTTCAGTGTGCACACATGTCAAGAGAAGAGGTACAAGAAAATCTCTATTGTGGATCATTAGACCGGTGCACTCAATAGAACTCCAACAATGTGTCTGCTACACAGAACAGGATATACCCTAGCTTTCCTTGTCAATATCATTACAATAAACGAAATAGTGGGGGAATTTAAAAACATTCAATATCTGGCAAGATTACCTAAAAAGACATGTCAGGCACAACTTGTTTTTTTTTTTACCAACAGCTGACATGTGTGCATCATCGACGTGTCTCCATATTCAAACATATGGTTGCAATCAGGAATGTTTGGTCTAAGAATTCTACCATGCCTGGCAGACAAAACACACGCCTTCTTGTCATAAATGTGCAAGTGGGCTCTTACTCCTGGAAAGGGGAATAGGGGAAACTTGTAGGCAGACTTTGGGTAACCTTTCCATCACCTTTTCTATATCTCCTCTCAATCAAATGTCTGGTATTTGAAGTGCTAATAGTATAGCAATGTGACAATAAATAACCATCTCAACAACACATGCAAGGTGCTCTTCTCTTTTGTTGAAGGAAAGAAAGGTGAACAATATATATCTACAAATGCCTATTTACCGCTACTTGTAAAATGACAACGAGGATGACTGGAACATGAAAAAGTGAAGTGAAATTTGAAATACAGCATGTATTCCACACATCTGACAATATACTGTCAAATGTAACTGAATCATTTCCGAGTGCATCGTATATGTGCTTCTATTTATTGGCCCAATCATAAGGTTGAATTTGATTCTATATGACGATTATTTTTTAAACTTTTTTTGTTGGGTATATTTTTTTATGCAAATAACTGGAATAATGTACCTACATTTGCAAGAGTAGCGTTGATAGTTTTCACTAAATAATAATGTTGACATTTCAATCAGGGGATGATTCCCGTCTAACTAAAGGCAAACATACAACGCGCTAATCTTCACAAAAGAATATACATCTCCATGATAGGCATGCCTAGTGTTTTAGTTACTCACTTGTTAAACCTAGTAATCTAAAAAATATTTTTCGAAGAGCAGATATAAAAACAATTGTTTTGGAAGACCTACCTGTGCAGTTAACATTTGGCCTGAATAGTCTTTTAATTTTTAGCTACATTTTCAAACCCGAAAATCCTTTTTTTGGTTTTTTTATTCACGATTCCCATTTGTTGAACGCAACAAACAAACGAAGAACACTTGCAACTGTTGTAATCTTCCGGAAATCAATATGTTATCACTGTTGTAAAAAGTTATCGATTTTGCATACAGCCATCTCCACTTATTCCAGTTTTCTTAGAGGGGAAATCATTACTTTGCTTGCAAAACCATTCCTCGCGGGATTCTGCTTCACTGAATGGGGCAACACGACCACATGGGTGGAGTCAGAGATTTAAGAATTCCTTGTCCTATCAAGTGTACGTTTGCAAAATGAGAATTTATTCCACTATGGAGTTTGAAGAAAACAGGGAGATTGGAGGAATTTGTATGCACATAACAGGTCATGTCTATTTTGCTTCCAGCAGTAGGCCTACCTGGCCATTCCTTGGTCACTTCAGAAATTATACTGCGGGCAGAAAACTAACATGTTGACTACAAACAACTCTATACCACCTGTGCTATTCATTTAGTCCTTAGTAAGTTTAGGACTTGGTCAAATATTAAATAAATGCAAATATGCAAGGCTACAATATGCCCAGTACTATGAACATATTCAACCAATGTGTAATTTACTTATACATTTAAATGCAATAATTAAGATAAGGGGATAACTTGCAACAAATGCATTGAACAGGCCGCCAATATCCTTAGACTGGTTTGTAAATGTGCACAATGTGAAAGGTTGTTGCGGTCTAGGCGCATACACTGGACATTGCCTGTGAGCTGGCATTATTCAAATGGGCCCCCGTGAATAAAAAGCCCAAAATAGGGTATTATTAACGGTCTGTAATAAACAGAATATCCCTACTCTACCACAGAGCGCATGAAATGTTTTCTTTGGTAAAAAGTAAAATGTACAAGTTTATTTGATCAAACGAGTTCATTTTCTTATTTGGAAGAGAATGGCACCACCTAGCTTCCTAAATAAGTATGGTTAGTTAAAAACTGTGTTATTGAACAGTTATGAAATTGAATTACCAGTTATGTACAAGGCCAAAAAAGATTTCAACTGTTTTAATTTGAATACCCATTGAAACACTTGAAAATGCAAATGCAAATAGGATTATTGCATTTTTTTTACATTTTGTATCAAATAACACATACCAAAGTGGAAAGGGATAATGTTATCATGTACTGCATTAGCATTGCCAAGTTGGCATTTTCATTGGAATAAAGTCCATTATGGGCTTCCATATGCATGGTTTGTTTCACATAATAGTTAATTTCCTAGTTATGATAAAATTAACAGGGTGCAGATGATGTCGTGATTTAGAACACACCCTTTACTGAACTGTAGCCCTCTGAACAGAACAAAATATATTTTCAAATCATTTCCTATTGGTTTGTGCTAGCGTGCTACAGCTTATGGAACCAACTGTGTTCTATTTTCCACCCTAACTATAGCTTAGGCAACACAACGTGATCAAGTCCACGATGTCTCTGTTCTTCTGTTTCTGTCTAATAGTTTTTTTGTTTTTGTTTTTTTGGGCATGTTATCCAATGTTTAAATTGTGAAGCAACTTTGGGTGTTAAAAACGCGCCTATTGAATACTAATGAATCTCTAACAACTTGTAGTCATGGCAAAAAATACTTGGTTAACTAATTTATTTGAGTTATAAGGGCTACTGGTTGACATATTAACATATTTGGTTTATGTGACAGGAACTTTTGCATGGATATGAGCACCATGCAATTATTATTTTCAACAGCACTTGCACAAAAACTTTTTCTTGTCAATGTTGCAAAGTGGCAGCATGCGCATAATATTACGTTTACTTGTAACTTTGTAGTTTCCCGCTTAAATTAATGGATACTAACTAGCGCAACCTTCTGCATTCCATATCTAGGTAACTCGCTGAGTAAAAACGACTTGGTGCCATTGTACACTCACAAGCATATTCATTTGTGCAGACAAAAGACTATGCAACTCTTGGTCAATACAGCTGCTCAAGTGTGCCTCTAGCACATCTGTTTTGAGGGCCAAGTAACCTTTTGTCTTAGCCTCCTTAAATCAAAAGAGTACTGGGACAACCTTATCACTAAGCGTGAGCACGCCAAACGGAGGGTCTGAGGGGTGTTAGAAAGGCAATTGGTATGATGGGGCCTTTTGGGACATTAATCAGAATTACCATGCATATACATGTACTCTTTTTTCTCACAAACACATTAAACCAAACTCATGAAAATACTATACTTAAAGTGCACACACATGTGAAATACTTGTAATTACACATATGAAACACACTCATACAAACAAATGAATCACAACATTCTCACATTCACAGCTGAAAAGTTCCCTTACAGACCCTCATAAATTGGGATTTGGCCAAAATTATAATTGTATATTAACGGATCTATACCGCTCCAATATGGCGGAGGTTTGACGCGTGACAGCTCCGTGTGATGAATCTATGTTTACTATATCTATGGTTGGACCTTACCCGTCTGTCTAATTTAGCCAACTCAGAATATCATTACGTCCTGTTTTCAATATAATACAGGAAGAAAGTTTTTCCCATTACTCGTAGCCAAGCCTATGATTGGTTGCAAGTTGCTAGTATTATATTCAGTAAGAGTATCGCGTATTTTAGTGAATTTTTCATGTTGCATTTTCCTGGACAGAATGATCCCTTAGGTTAGCAAACATATTTCCAAAATGTTGAATTTGGGGAGCGGCGGGGCTGGGAAGTCGGCCAAACCTTCGTTTGTATCTTATGTCACCCCTGAGGTAAGCCAAAAAAAGTTCACCAAATAGATTATTTCTATCTAATGTTAACCAATCGCAGTTAGCTAACTTTAAACTGGCTACTACTGTACTTTTGTCTGCAAGTTTAAGCTACTGGTTTTACAACGTGTATATTATTGACTCCGTTTGGTATTTGTTGGTTTGAAGGACTCATGCTCGTTATTAAATACTTTGTTTTTCAATCTTGCGATTCTGCATGGCATGCATAGTGCACAAGCGGAGAATGCTGTTGGCTAAATTTGAGTGGTGCATCCGGTTAGGTAGCGTATACATATACTGTGCTATAATAACTAGTTATGCTTCAGAATCTAGATGGACAATACTTTTTGTATAATTGCGTTGGGACTTTATTAAATATTCAGTCATATTCTCGTAGGCCTAGTTTATGTAAATTTTGCAGTAGCTTTACTTCGGTCTTATGGAACGGTGACGCATTGCTGCCAGACATTTACAACAGTGGTGTTCTAGTTGAACTCGGGCCTGGATTGTTTTGGGTCAATGCGCTTGCGTGTGACGGAGCGCGGTAAACTATAGCAGAGATTCCAGAACTATGTGTCCATTTTTTGCATTTTATTTTACAATCATCTATTATATGAAATAAACTTAAATTTTAAAAGCTGATTCCACGATTGTATGGTTTTTGATATACTACAGTACAACTAGGTTCAAGGTTTTTTATTGTCATTTGCATAACGTTTACAGAGGCAAAAGTATGCAATGAAATTCTTGTGTCTCTTCGACACCTTACGCTTATACAGACATTAATAGAATATAACAAAATAGGTCAATAAAATATAATGCAAAGCACATAAAATCTAATTCAAAATATACAACTAAAAGTTCTAAAGATGACCGGTGTATGGGGTACTACGGTGACAGAGTCCGTATAAAGTGACAGTAAAAATCAAAGTGGCCTATTGAGTGTGGAGGATGAGGGCTCAAGAGTAAAGAGACAAACTGCTACAAAGCGACATTTGTTGTATGAGATTTGATCAGTAGTGTTTTAACTGTGTAAATCTTGTAGTATACTTTGTGTCAACAAGTACCCTTTTTTAGTCAAGTATTTGTAATCAATGTTTGGTCAGTAAAACATAACATGGTTTAATAGCAGATGTCACTTTAGCGGAAAGAGGTAGGATAAGGGATGAGGGGGTATAGGATTTGGTGAGAAGCAACATGACCCTGAATACTGGTCCCTGGTTGATAACAGGGAACGAGAGGAAGATAGTTAGTCAAGGTAATTTTTAGGTTAATATGTTGTAAGTATGATGAATAATCAATGTTATGACATATAAACCCAAACATACCTGGCCAAATCATAACACTAAAACATTCTAATTATCAAGCAATTTAAAGAGTATAACTCATCAGAAGTCTGTCTCTTTGATATAGATTCCTGGCACCTGCGTATCATGCAAAAATATTTACAAAATTGCTAATCTAAGGGGGTTATACCACCTTGACACTTCAAAAGTTGTCTTGACTGACATGATTCCCCAAATTATTAATAATATTTTAAACAATGGAGTTCCATTACTTGTATTCACACGTAAATAGTTCTATTAGCCTTTAAGGCTAGATAGGATGTAATATCGAGAACGTTACCCTCCTTTGAAATGTATTAAAAACCAGAAATCCTAAGTCCTTAAAATATGAATGTATTAAAGTTAATTGTAAGTTTGTTTTCTCATTTTAAAATGTAACTTTGCCTCAGGTTCTACAAAAAAACGTGCATCACTTCATTGACTATTCAAAGAATTTTCGAACAGTTCGAATACTATAGAAAAAATCGCTAACCACTTCTATGCCCTAAAACGTGATTCTTTTTTTTTCGTCATCCGGACATATCGTAGGAAAACGTATGGATTTAGTCAACCCCGTGTTTTTACATGAAATCCAGGCTCACTGTCAAATAATTATCGCAGAGTAATAATGTTGTTACGTGTTTAATACTTACGTGAACTTTGAACTTACGTCTCTAGAGTCAATGCCCCAATATATGCACGTTCACCACATCATATGATAAAGGTATATAGATTCAGGAAATGTCTACTGAAATAATGTTTTTACAATGTTGGGTTACATTTCTCGCAGGTCTGAATATCTTGTTTAGTTAACTACGTGGTCTCTGAACTCCAACCTCGTGCTAGTCCTAGATATCAATGTGTCCATTTTATGTACATGATAATGTATGTAAATTCAAGGAAATATTCTGTTTCTATTTTCCTTTTTTAATATTTCCACCGATACAATAAAAATATATTGAAAGAGTTGTAAGACTTGCTCTTCTGATTAAATCGAAAATCAATTTATGTTGTTCGTGGTCTACATCGAACTCATTTGCTCTGGTTTTGAAGGGTGAACAGCGGTTTTGATGACACCTTAGGTCAAACTACGTCAACCAATAATTTTAATAATTGTAGGCTATATTTCGCAAAAAAACTTAACACTTTGCTTCTTACTCCTCCCACACAGTCGGAAGTCGGAAGACAGTAATAACAGTCATGCTAACGTTTACACGTTTATCTGGCATCGGTCTTCTGAAATAGGTTTTGCCTCTGTGTGGGCATTCTTTACTATCCCCACCTTTCAGAATATACCTGTGCTCGACGTCGAACAAAAGCCGGACAGGGCCAAGTCCATATGCAAATGTCCATTATTCTCGAGCACTTGGTTGCGCTAGATGCTATCTACTTGAGTCATAAGGCATTCCCTACTATCAGGCAATAGCCGAGATAGTATCACGCTACTTTGCCAAGTTGATAAAACTATTGAACTTTGTCGTGGAATCTTTTTAATTCATAGTATGTCAAGTGTGAAGTGCTGGGGGAGTGGAAATGATCGATATCAGTGTCAGCAGTCCCACTCTGAACTGATCAAAGTGCGCTCAGTTGCAATTCAAATACTATTCTCGGCCTGCGTTCCGACTGAGAACCACTTGATGAAAGGTAAAGAAATACCCACTTTTATGTAGTTATTTTTAAGATATGTTTTATGTTGTTAACATTTTGACGCTTAAGTAGCTAATTAACACGTAAATTAGATTTCGGCAGTTGACCCTTTTCAACAAAACATTTTGTAATGTGGCCTACAGTGACATTGATGCAATGCAAGAGCAACTAACCCTGTTTACCGCGGGGAGTTTGGCCTAATTTGTGAATCCCAAATTAGTTAATTTTGCTTGGATATTTTACCAGGTATAATGCAGATCACTGTAAAATAAATCAGATGTTATTCCATCTACTGGCACAATCTATTCATTTCCCACAGACTGCAAATATCGTCCTGAAAAGCAATTATCAATTAAATGATCTTTAAGGTGTTACAAATATAATGAGTTTAAATATCTGATGACAAGAGGCAACTTTAAAAAACGTTACTGATTAATTTCGTTCTGAGCTAAGCTTACCTTCTCATACATTGCACAGCCTACAAGTAGACTATTTTAATTAAGCAATACAGTTAAGCATTGCCTACTGTAGTTTTTATGATCCGTGATTACATCAATCATACCACAATCTTTATAATTATAATTGAACAGTGTTGTGAAATTCGAAATGTTTAATTGGATCTGTGTTGTCCTTCTCAAGGTTGCAGAGATGAGGCAGGAAAAGACTCGATGGAAAGACTTCATCGAGGCAATTAGTGTTCTGCAATGGGTGTTCTCGTTCCTCTTTCTAGGTTAAATACCATACATTAACAACTCCATTATACTCTGCATTTACATTTTGTGCAGCAAGTATAACCATACAAATAGTTAACTCTAATGACAAAGAGCCACCTAAATTTAAGTGTGTAGTCTATATGTTTTACTATCTGCTTTTCTTCCATCATTAGGTTGAGGTAGTACATTTTCCATTGATGTTTAAAAATAAATGCATAAACTTGAACAGAAAGGTCTGTTCAACTGAAACTTAACTTACTTTTAAACAAAGGAATGTCTCTTGTTGTGAACATCCTAATATATTTCCAGAGTCACAAAAAAGTCACATCATGCGTGAAATTATAAGAAAAAAAGATTTGGTGTAGATTCATCATGACATGTCTTCCCTCATTTAATTTATTTCATGTGGACCATCCTCCCGTCACCCACCATAGGATTGACTTGTATGATCTTGATGGTGTATCTAATGTTTACATCTTTGTGGTCACTTCCCACTCTGTACTTAATTTGGTTGGTATTCGACTGGCATACACCTGAAAGAGGTAACTGAATTTAATTTTTCCTACATTTTGGTAGATCAACCAATGCCAAGTATTAAGTTGTATGTACAGTCACACATTTAATGATTTGTTTATTATTTTTAATAGCACCACTAATGACAACTAGGATTTAAACATCAAATTCACATGTGTTATTTTTGAAACATTATAAAAAAAGGGGGACACAGTTAAGTAAAAAAAGCTTGTTAAGTTGTGAACCAGTTTAAACATTAGGTTTGGTTCCTCTGCTAAAACAAGCTTTTTATCAGAACCAAAAGCTTTTATTGTAGTGTGATCCAGATTATGGATTTGTGTAAGCCGCTATACAGTTTGTCACCACCAGGAGGCAGGAGGACAGCCTTTGTGAGAAACTGGACTGTGTGGAAGCACCACAGGAACTACTTTCCTGTCAAGGTATGACGAGTTTCGGTGGAAAACAACAGCCACTTCTTTTCATGTGTTGAACTGACGTTCTATTTGTACCATTTTCTTTTGCTCAGTTGGTAAAGACAGCAGAGTTGGACCCTAATAAGAACTACATCTTGGGCAGTCACCCCCATGGCATCATGTGTGTTGGAGCCTTTTCCTGTTTTAGCACGGAAAGCTGTGGCTTTGCAGAGGCCTTCCCTGGCATACGAGCCAGCCTGGTCACACTGGCTGGTCTGTTTAAAATACCTCTCTACAGAGATTACCTCATGGCAATAGGTAGGGTACCGTTAAGATATGGTATGTTGTGGATTAATCTAAGTGGAACTGGTAATTGAAATGATGTGGAGTTACTTCTATAGTACATTTCTTAAATGTGTAACTACAGGTTTCCCCTGTCTTGCTTTGATCAGGCAGTTATCCAGTCAGCAAACCTAGCCTTGAGTACCTCCTGTCAAAAAGTGGTAAAGGCAATGCGGTGACCATAGTCATTGGGGGTGCTGCAGAGGCTCTTGCTTCGTTCCCTGGAAACAATGCTGCAGTGGTAAAGCAGCGGAAAGGCTTTGTCAGGCTAGCCCTGGCATTTGGGTGAGCAGTTTGGACCTAACAGACAGAATAAATATTACTTTATAGGGAAGTAATTGAAAGCCATCATAACACATTTTAATTTATTTGCTTTTTGCTAGGGTGGATCTGGTACCAGTCTACTCTTTTGGGGAAAATGGACTCTTTCGCCAGGTGGTTTTCTCAGAGGGCAGCATAGGCCGTAGGTTCCAGAACCTATTTAAAAAGATTATGGGTTTTGCACCCTGTCTTTTTCATGGTGACCGCTTGGGTATTCTGCCTTACAAGTGTCCTGTTACTGTTATTGGTAGGTAGCCTTTCACTTAAATTAGATTACATTCATTACATACACTGAAAACAGGGTCTGTGTGGTCATGACCCTTATGTTATTTTATTGTATTTTCTTTCTTCCCAGTGGGTAGTCCCATATCAGTGCCAAAGCGTGCATCTCCTTCTGAGACGGAGGTAAACTACTACCATCGACTATACATGGAGGGCCTGTCTAAGCTCTTCAACGAACACAAAAGTAGATATGGACTCAAAGACAGTGACAAGCTCCGGATCATTTAGGTGTTCCATCACCAGGTTCAAACGCATTGCTTAATTTGTTCTGATGACTGGAATTGCCGGGCTATGTGGCTATGGCTCTGACTGTACGGTATTAAATTATGAAGGAAAAATCCACAAATTATTTAAAAAGGTAATTTGTATAATGTCAATTTAATAAGCACAGGATCATGTTGGAAATTACAGCTACACCAAAAGAAAAGCAAATATATATATATATATATATAGTTATTTTATAATGTATATACCAGCACAGCTTTCTCATCCGCTCATTGAAACTAAGTTGGCTTTGTGTGGATTATGCTCATACGGTGAAACCAAAAATGGCAGGCAATTAGTTGATTGCCAATTATAAGGCTGGTTACATACCATTGTACTGCACAGTCCAGGTTGAGAAACAGAATAACCTATTGAAGGAAAGTGGATAAGGTTGATAGCAATTGATTTTAGAAAGAATAACAAAAACCAAATAAATATTTCATTCTAACATTTTTTTTTACAAAATGGTATGTGGCATTATGTATGTGGATATGGATGGATATAATTTGTTGATACCATTTTGAGTTCCAGTTTGCACTAAACTGTCGTGTGCAAAAGTATTTCGGAACGTCCCCAACTATTTGGAGATGACATACAGCACCACTCAGAAGTAATGTCACCGCTTGTTATGATTGATGAAATCTAAACTTTCAATGGAATTAGGAATTTTCTAGTTATCTTCTTTCTTCCTCATGTGTCGAAATCAACGATTCCCTTAGATATTGACAACATCGAATTACTCTGCTTCAGTTAAATACTATCAAATTCAAAGGTTCTTTTACTTACTTTTTATACAATGACAGACTGAACTATAGATCATACCCATAGTGTGTACTTATCCGCAGAATGTTTACAACGTTATATCTTGTTTAAATAAACCAAAAAGTTACTACCAAATGAGGTTGCCATCCGAACTGTTTGTTCAGTTCTATATGTGCCTACCAAGTTTGCAGATCTAATAAATGTTTATAAACAGCTTTTAACACAGCTTCTGGAAAGGCGAATAACTTCCACAATCATTAGATTTGATTACATGCCTAACAACAAAAAATGCATACATGGGAAGATATATTCACGTCTTTGTTGCATTTTACAAAGTTTTTTTTTTTTGCTTAGATTTTGTGTTTGACACCTGATTTGTGGGGCCTTAGAATATACACAGTACATAGGTTAAAATCACTTGCGTCTTCAAGACCTTTGGGCGTGTAAGATATCCAGGATTACAACCATTAAGATATATCAGTGAAAAATGTGGAGTACCGTACCATAGGATCAGAGAGAAAGATTAAACGTCTAACTCATAAGATTCCATTGTTGCTCACTAAATTGATGACTTTCTGTACTGAACGAAGAAAATACTGACTGCTCAGCAGATGGGCTATTACAAAACAGCCAAGTAGTGCATTTGTATGTTGCTATGCAAATGAGTAAAACTGGTAAACAAACATTTTTTAATGTTAGATATATTTTATGTCACATGCTTAAATTATACACATTAGTTTTGCCACCGCTATTACATTTTGCAGTACGAAGTGTTCCCAATTTCAGTGGGTTTGACACATGACTAGTATGGACAATAACCCAAACATTCTCTGTCTGGAACTTTTGTCTCGATATTCATTATTTTGCATCATTAGAAAATAACAACAATCATTAATCTGATGAAATAAAGCTTTATTTTTATAATTAGGTTACAATGCAAGTAAATGTTTCTTGCCTAGCAGATATTGGAGAAAAAAAAGAAAAAAAAATCAAACACTGACAAACCTAGATATCAAGAGACCAGAACTGTAGAATAACATTAATGGAAAATATTAGAGATTGAAAAGGGTAAAACATAAATCTACTAGAAAAAATCGATATCATCTGGAGCATCCAGGTCACGATATTCAACTATGTTACGTGGATCGCCTCGATTCATTCTAAAAGAAAAGGCATAGACAAACACATTGACCATGGAAAGAGTTGGTAAAAATTACCGAACATTTAACATGAATACATACATATTCTGCTAATTCTAAACCTCTGAAATGATCCTTACTAGGGTCTCACCTGTTATTCCGTGGCTTCCAAGGGTAGCCACCGTGTCCACGCGGATTGTCATAGTTTCCCCGTCCACCTCCTCCATACTGATGAGGTGGATAAGGATGGCCACCTAGTTGAGCAGGTAGCCACGTCAAAACCAAAGAACATGCCAAAACAACCAAGCAACATTAATAATAAGAATTCTCATAAGGGCAGAAGCACACAATAAAACAGTACCCCCAAAGTTCATCCCAGGAGGACGAGGCTGACCAAAGCCCATTGGGCCCTGGGGTGCTTGTGGAGAGAATGGCATGCCGGGAGAGAGCAGACCTTCAGGAGAGAAGAGCAATTTGCACATGTAAGTGAAGTGCAACAAATAAAACCACACAGTGAATAAATGAAGTATTGTTTTCAACTGAGCTATATAACATTAAAAAAAATGAAAATTATGAAATATGTTTAAAATCCATAAGAGGTTCCTGAAACAAGACAACACTACAGATTACTGTTATATGTATTAATGTGGAATGTAAAATTTAAAAATAAAATGTAAAAACCTATAACAATAACTTATTACAAAGCTGTTTACATTTAAAATGTATTTTGCATAAAAACAAAATGTATTTATTTCAATATATTTGGATAAGAAAGATTATGTCATGGTCAACATTATGTCTTTATGTAATATAATAATAATGATGTCTCCTGAAATGTAATAAAACCCCAACCACCTTGTCCTGGGCCCATGGGGGTCGGATGCTTGATCTCTGGGATTGACGGCCTCTTAGCGTCCATAAGAAAGTTGTTAAAGAACACCACCTCCTTCTTCACTTCGTCAATCTTTTCATTGTGTTTATTTAAAATATGCTTACGAACAAAGTCAGGACCCTGTGTGGAAAATGTATTTAAAATATGAATGAAATGTAGCAAAAATTAACATGGCTTTGGATATTTTATATTCCTATACAGATTTAAAATAATAAAACACAAACCTTGAACTTTTTGCCACTTAAAGGACACAGCCACTTATCCTTGCCAAGTTCCTGGGTGTTCGCGGACACAAACTTCTCAACTTCCAGCTCAGGGTCCTTGCGGCCCATTTTGTTGGCCTCCTCCGACGACAGAATCTCCTTTGTACTGAACAGGGTGCTTAGTTTTTCCTCCATGGTCTTCTGCCATTGTGTCACTGGGCACAAAAGATAAAACGTCAGATGTATGCTTTGGCAAACCAAGCTGTTCTACATATGTTAATGGTTGGTGCCTCCGCATTGAGGAGTACCTTCCCCATGTGGGATGCGGTTGGGGGGGATGGGTCCACGGACATGAATCATGCCACAGCGGTTGGGCATCTCATCCTCGTTAGGATATTCACAGGTGTTATAGTAGTCAATGGAATGGACTACACGCAGATACAACAGCAAGCGGTCCAGAACCTGTTGCAAAAAAGGCAAATATATCTTTACATTTAATGAATCACTTACAAAATCCTTCCTCTCACCTACAAAGCTTTGCAAAACTTGGCCCCTCGCTCCCGAAGAGAACTCCTCCAACTCTTCCATCCTACCTGGATATTTTTTTTGCTTGGGCAACTGGTGAGCCCCACATCGAAACTAAAACAATCCAGGGAGCATGCTTTTTCTAGGGGAGCACCTAAACTATGGAACTCTCCTTTAAAAAAAATTATAATAAATAGGTGCAATTCTGCATTGTGCATGCTTGTGATTTGGTTTAAATTAATCTAATGTTTTTTCAAACTATATTTATAATTTGTTACAGAGTTCAAGATGCTATCTTGTTCCATCCCAGAAAAACAAAGTTTATTAATAATTTTGTGATAAATTCTGAAGTTGCTTATTTAGAGGTAGTAAGCAGGGAAAATGAAGAGGTAATAGCCGATAGAATGGTTTGTATAGAGAAAAAAAATTAGAAAACCTGTTGTAAACTATTGTGTTTAATTGTATAAATGAGCAGTACGAACAAGCCAATATGTGTATTTCATTTGTGTGTTGGAGTATCAGACCTTAATCAGCTTCTCATCCCTCTCCACGGTGATTTCAGTGGGATGGCCGTCCTTGCTGCCTCCCTCCTCAGAGTCAGCCCCATCCACACTGCCCAGGAGCTCCTCCTCCTCTGCGCTGACTTCCTCGATGAGGTAGTCCGTTATGTTCTTTAGGATGGGGTTCTGAGCCTGCAGCTGCATACAGAGAGAACTGCTCATGCAACATACGTGGTTATAGAACCGTCCAACAAAGCAGGAACTGGTGGACATGCACTGATGAGCAAATGCAAATCGCTATTCCATCAGACTTTTTTGATGATATGACAGAGAGGGCAGACAACTTCTAAGCTCTTTTAAGGAGCCAGATAAGTGTGATTGGGTCAAGAGTAGGTAGTAAGATTTCTTCAGTGACTCCATAGTTAGAGCTCTTACACAATGTTATTTAGAACTTGGTCTGGCGATTGTGAAAGAAATTGGTTTCGTTTCCACAATTGATAGAGCACGAGGCCCTACTTTAGTCAATAACCCTGTAAATGATCCAGCGCCTCTGTACCACAATAGCCACTATGATGAAGGTTAAAAGCTGTACTTGACATAGTCCCAAATATATCCTAAATCACTAGTTTACGCATATCCACAGTGTGGTTGTAGAGAGGGAACAGTTGCAAAGTACTGTAAATAGTCTGATTTTAGCATGTACTAAGTCATGGAGACGTGTATGTGTTTCAGTGGCACAAAGAACAGTGTGGAATGTACCCCAGGGTTCTGTCCCTCTTCCCGGGGCTTGTGGCTCCACAGCAGTCCTTTTTCATCCAGGGCATGGATGAGCTTGGCGGACAGTTTGATGTCGTTTCTCAGCACCTGCTTGTGCTGCGTGATTCCATTGATGTTTCGTACCCTTCGAGCAAGATCCCTGTTCACCCCTGGGGCCAGCTCACAGTCTCGCAGCTGCACAGAAGATAACTTCATCACATCACATCAAATACTGTAGTCCTAGCATCACACTTTGAATACCTATCGCTTTGCATGAAGAAATTGAAGATATGCTGTTGATTGAATAAAAGAAACCACTTTATTCAACGAAATATTATTTTCAAATCCTAAAAAGATACTGACTCGAATATTTTGAAGATTCCAGCAAACTTCTTTGATGTTGGTGCTGCGATCAAATGTCACCCAACAGCGTCGGTAAAACCTGAAACAGATGTTCCCCCTCCGTTATCGTAGCTGTGCAATACCGTTTTGGTATTTGAAGTTGCTGTCACTTGAATTCAGTTTAATCCATAGGCAGATTTACAAATTGATTACTGACCTGCGCTCTGGGTGTGGGTCGGACAAACACACACGCATAAATCCAGGATATCGTCGGCACAACTGGAAAGATAAAAAAACATACCTAAACATTGAGATTCTTTCTAATGTATTAAGTATGGGTATTTTGTAAAATTCAGTGGATGTAGTAAACTCTGTGAATGTACTGAGGCTAAACAGGTGTGATGCAGGTTTACCAAGTTTAATCCGGAATAAACTGTGTTCCGCTACTGTCATTTTTTCACATGTACACCACGCATGGTAGAAATAATACTTAAATAAATGATTCAGAAAGTAAACCATTGTGTGCTTTTTTCCAATGTGAAGTATTCCAGGGCAAAACTAAATAATTTTGGTTTCCGAACTACTCCAATGTCCTGAAGCCACAAGTCATACAAGTGAAGAGTATCAAAAGTGTTTTTGCACAATCATTAGACATTTCAATTAGCAACATGATGGCACCCTCTCATTTATGGCAGCAATTTGAAAGACGACAGGAACAGCAATCATCACTGCACGGTACATGTAACACGGTGGGTGCTCCCAGGGCCCTGTTGTTGATCTACTCACCGCCACTATCTCAGCCTTGGAAATAGTAGGGGCGATGTTTCTCAGGAACAGAGAGCAAGTCCTGTGTAGGGGGCGTGGTCTGGGAGAGTTGTCCTGGGGTTTATCCTTCTCCTTATCGTCCTTCTCTGTGTCGCGCTCAGTTGGCTTCTCATCTTGTCTCTCCAGTTCATCTGCTAAGAGAGGGGTGGCAGGGGTGTTACATTGTTTCTAACTATTGGGCGAAGAGTTGAGGACCACAACGGGGAGTCCTGTCAATCACATCAACCCTGTCAACTCTGAATGATTACAATACATGTAAAGGATAGCATGGACAGACCACCTCTCCCACACAATAGCTACTGAACAGCAGACTGTTTGCTTTGATCTTTTGCCTGTAATAATGTGCAAACGGCATCACTAGAGTAAACCTATGATTGGAGCATGATAAGAGAATGTTTCTGAGGACGTTGTTGACATTTCCCACCTTCAGAGTTGTTTAATTGATTATATGTTCAGAAGATAGAAACTTGATATGTACAAGCCAACTTTAGGAGCTTAATTGAAGCAGTTTTTCTGTATTTAAAGTAGTTTTTCGCATTAAGATTTGGCCAAAAGCATCATTATTATTGTTAATAATTATTATTATTATTATTAAATGTCAATTTAATTCAGATTTACCCTCATCATCCTTGTCTTCGCCATCTTCTTTGTCGTCACCTTCATCTTTCTCTGTAGCTTTGTTAGAAGATTGGGAATTGGTGTCTGAATCGGAGTCAGAATCGCTCTCTGAAGCAGTAACCTCATCCTCACTGTCTCCACTGTGCTTTCTCTTCCTCTTCTTACTCAGCTGGCAAAAAAAATATTTTTACTTCATTGCCACACCTCACTCCAAAAATATGTAATGTACAAAATGGGGCACTCAGCTTGCATGATAACAGCGAGAAATCAAGAAAAATAAATGACTAGGTATGAATAAAATGTGAATACAAAGATCAGACCACAACCCAAAAACCAAGACCAACCTTCTTGGGATCTTGCTCAGGTTCTTTGGTAGCACCCCTCTCAACCTTTTCACCGCCCGCAGTATCGCCAACTGCTTCCTTAGGAATACTCTTCTCTGTGCTACCACCAATATCCTCCACCTAAAACAAAGTTAAATCGGGTCAACACACAGTGGAAAGACTCCCTGATTGTTACAACCAGACACAGGTTACCTTCTCTTTGTTGTCTTTCTCTGAAGGTTTACGGTCCCCATTTGTAGTCTTGGGTTCTTCTTTCTTGGTGGGCTCGGTTCCTTTACCAGCTGAGGTCTTCTCCTTCTCGTCATCCTCCTCCGGTAAGTCCAGTATGTGCAGGTCGTGGTCAGTTCCACCCTCCATCTTTATCACAGCTGAAGGGGATTGGATCTATGGGTTATCTGTTATTTGCATTCCCACAGGTGTGAAATACATTTAGAAAAGGAAACAAAGCACACCCAGTTCCCATTTAACTTGCACTACCTGCATCCAGGACTTTCATAATTGCCTGGGCACGATCAATATCCAACGAAACATCATCAAACCAGTTGTTCTCCATCAGGAACATGAAAACATTCAGCCGGTTTTGCAAGGCACTCTGGACCTCAGCCTTACGCCGGCTGGCCTCGTCTGGGTGGTATTTGGATCTGAACCTGTGTTCATGGTAATGGTCCAGAAAGGGAAGGGGCACAGAGGTAGGGCAAGGAAAAGCAATGTTATAGAAAGAATTCCTTAAGATGCACCAGAACCAGATTGAACATACAGTTCTAACTAAAAGTAATATAATGTATCATAAAAAGTAGTCACTTGTTTGATTAACTGTGTTAACAAATGTACGGGAGTAAAGTGCTAAACATGGAGCTCAACTTCATCCTAGAGGGTTTACAATCCATTTTCTGTCTTTACTTTATGTATAATTTTGAATTAGGTTGTTGGCAGTGTGTGTTCCTGGGATGCATATTTTAAATAATTCCTCTTGGCAACTCTGAGCACTGGTGTCTTTTCAATCGCTACTGCAATCTTTTACTGGGGATTAAAATGCCTATTTTCCAAAATGCTTTCAAATAGATCTTAACACTTGTTTGGTTTGTCAGCTGCAAAAAAACAAGTCATCACAGTTCAAGCCTTTTTTAAAATGTTGTGTTTGTATGTAAATATTAGATTGTGATATCATATTGGCTGCATAGGCCATTAAAGTATAACAAGACATGAAAACAGACAAAAAAAAAATGACAGTTCATAAATGTACATGTCAAAAGATCAAATTTGCCAATGTGTAGACTAAGTTTACCTTTGTACTCCAAGTTAAACAACACATTAATACCGAGAGGGGTCTCTTCTGTAAAAATGTCCACTTCAACCCCCTAGTGTGTTTGTATGAACACAAATTCGGTTTTGGCATCGATTTGATCCAAATATAAAAAAGAAAATGGGGGGGAAAGGCCAGGAAAAAATCTCGCGCAAAAAGACCATTTGGCTGTCTATCTAAAATCCCTGGTACTGTATGTCTAAGAGACACTGCATTGTGCGCAGTGCATGCCCTGGCTGTCTAACGATTCCTGCGAGGGTCCACTTTTTCTTATCTTCAAAACCCTTGTCGTGAAGGGGACGAGGTGGTAGTAGTAGGAAGGATGGAAAAAGGATTGGTTATGTAAAATAAAACATTTCATACTACCATTCATATTTCTGTACAAACCAGTTTTACAAAAGTAATATGAATAAAGTGTACAGTCGTATAACAAGAATTGTCCAAAACCCACCTTATACATGATGTATAATTAGTAGGCATATGTTTTAACTTAATTTTATTAACTTAAAAAGTAAATCCATGACAGAACTTAACTACAAAAGCACACATTTTGAGCAAACTTTAGCCATAAAAAACCAGCTACGAGTAGGTCCTGGAGGTGGTGTAGTAAGGCTATAATAATCTTACCACTCTTCATTTTTGTGATTTAGAAAGAAGTCCTGCATCTGCTGTCGTCTGAAGTCAAGTTTGTACTCATTGTATTGCTTGACTGCCTCTGTCTCATCCACAGAGTCATCCAGGGACAGCAGGAACTCTTTGAAACTCTTCATCAATTGCGGTGGTGGGCCCAGATCCATGTCATAGATGTTACCCAATCTAAACAGAAAAAAGTGCCTCAGAAAAAATCCTCATTAAAAGACTTAACTACTTGTATATGCAACCACAAATAAAGCATTTGCTACATGTTCAATGGCCAATTCCGTTATTGAGAAAGGATCTAATAATAATGTGCAACCTCCTCACCTTGCCTGTATGGGGATGCCATGGTGGGGCTGCATGAGGTGGAGATCAGGGTGGCCCCATGGCTGAGGTGGGGCGTAACTGGGGCCCCCTCCACCACCATATCCCATGTCATATCCCCCGTGGTAATGGTCTCCACCATGGTCGTCCCTTGACAGAAAGAAGACACGTGAGCCTATTACACATCACAGACCATTAACAACTTAAACATGACTCCTTTGATTTTCTCACCAATCTCTCCTCATGCGTTTGTGCTGTGGACTCAATTCGTTTCTTGGCGGAGAGAATCTCTCTCTTCGCCCTCGCTCATAGTCCCGGTACTCGCCACGGCTGCGCCGTTCTCTTCCCCGATCCCATTCTCTGGCGGAGGGGCGGCAGCACACGTAAACAAAAAAGATGAATAAGTAAATAAGTTATACTAGTGACAAGTTCTTTGTCTTTTTGAATGCGGTGCAAATTCTTTAGTTAAATTATGTCATTGCAAAAATGTGTCCTTAGCTCCGTATATAATCCATTTTACCAGGTGGCGATATGCGCTATGGTTACTTGGTAAGTAACGCTAGCTAGTCCTCAAAATTAACATGGACATTTAAAAATACATTCAGTATTGTGACCAGTTATTGAAGGTTTCTGATGTTGCCAGAAGAGTGAGTGGCATTTAAAGACTGCACACGGCAAACTGACAGTTGGCTAGTTTAGGTACAGTTGTTTCCTTGCAATGCTTTGATGTCATGCTCATTTGGGGGACTTGCTTACTGGCAGTTTCTAGACGATATACACTTTCACTTTATTGGTGTTGTGCCTTTGGAGTGTATTAAAGTTTATAGAATAACATCTTTAATGGAAATGTGCTTTAAATTCATAAAATAAATGTTTGTTTAAGGTTATACTTCCAGTCATATTGATGCATCAAGGGGACAATACAGAGTACGTCTGGAATCTAGAGACGAGGAACTGGAGATGAATGCAAATGTATCGGCTAACACTGATGCGTAGCATAATGCATTTGAAACATTGCAAATAGGTGATGGAATGAAAATTACTAAAATGAGCGTGTCTGACAACCGCTTTGCTAGGTTACATGAAAGCCCTCCCTCTCAAATGCAGTTCATAGCACACCACATTATTTTCCTGTGAGTATATCCCTCGTGATCAACAAAAGGACATATTTCAACAGCGAATTCCACACGCTGTGGTGAACCCGTGCATACAACTGAGGATGTTCATGTAAAATCCTGTCACATTCCCTACAAAGATTTAATTGAGGATACAATAAGTCTTCCCATGCTTTGTTGATAGAGTAGATCCTATTCTAAATGACTGACTGACTGCATTTAAAGCAAGTAGCCTGTTTTTTTACTACATACACATACAGTTTTCTAACAATTTGATACTTGCTATTTTGGCAGGCAGACCTAATGATTAACACTCATCCTGCAATGCGTTGAGCTCTCGGCTGGAAACAAAATCTACAATTATAAAGTGGGTATAGTACACTCAATGCAGCTGTAATCTAAAGTCGCTTAAAGCACGTTTCTGTTCCTCTATTTTCCTAAATGTAGGCTAGTAATACTGACAAAGTAGTGAGTAACAATATGTTTAAAGATCTGAATAGGTACTTGAATGTTTCTCCTGGATTCAAATAGACGTGATGCTGACTTTGATCAAGGCACCTGACTGCTTTCATTCCTGGTTTGATTAGCATTCTCACCTGTCATTCCAGTCATCTCGCCGCCTGTCATCTCTTTCTCTTGAGCGATCGTAATCACTCCTCTCTCGCCGGAACTTGTCTCTTCTCCTGCGATCATATTCATCGTCGCTATCCGCCATCACCTAAGTAGTATTAATGATTTTTTAGTGGAAGTATAATTTAGATTTATAATTTAGTTGAAGTCAAAAGTCACCTACGCTGTAGCCAAATACATTCAAACTCACATGGGTTACAGTTTCTAAAATGTAATTGTATTCATTGTGTTAGTGTTCATATAGTGTGCGAAATATGCCCTCTCAACGTTTGCAAATTTGGATCCTTTTAACTAGGTCAAATGGGGTCAACTTTAGTTTGGAAGTAGCGACTGCTAGTAATGACTAGCATATAAAGTGTCAATCCTCTATCATAAAACAGCTCACCGAAAGTTGATTAAAGGGAGAAAAAGAATAATAAAATAAATTAAAGAAGATACATTTTCATTGTAGAAAAAAAAATCCTAAAGTAAAAGCAAATGTTATTATTTAGATAATAATAAGAGTTAAAGACATGAACATGCTTGTTGAACATATTTTTGGGAAACATTGCCATCATTACTGAAGGTTGAAATTTCTATATTTAATTATGGACCAAATATATTTCAATATATTTCCATGAGATAAAAAAAAAGTGGCGTAAAGTTAAACGTTAAAGCTTTCAAATTAAAATGTTCACAAAGATTGAAAAAGAGACGTGCAGTGATTGTGGTCGCTGCATGTCGCCAAAAGGATCGAAGACAATACTCCACATAATATTCTCTTTCTGACTTGGCAATGCCATGTGCCATAAAGCAATTTGTCAGTTCCGCACGGAAGACAATAACTGGTGTCGGACAAATTGAGAGGCCTGATTTGAACGGCGATTTTCCCAGTCTTCTGAAGACATTAAAATGTGCACATTTAATTGCATGCATTATGGGTTTAATAGATCTTATGTCGGGTTTGGATTTGCTTTATCTTTTGTTTAGATTTTGGGTAATCTTC
>JAVQJS010148999.1:0-26258 GCA_036024795.1 Galaxias rostratus | reverse complement strand
TGTATGATGGTTAAAATTTATGAAATCAGTGGTGAAAACTTGACTGTTCTGATTAAGATTTCTAAGAGGAATACCATTAACTTGTCACATAGATATGGTAAATGTTCCTGCAGAAAAGTTGTTCCAACTTGAAAGACTGTACTTGCGTTGTTTCTTTAATAAAGAAGCTTTGACTTAAGTTTTTTTAATACCGTTTAGTAGTTTTGTGTAATTTTCTGAGAAGCTGACTGAACCAACTTTTAATATTTGTCTTTACAAGTATCACCTGCTATACGATTTATTTGTCTGAAAGCAGATCTTTGTAATTGCATTGGGAGGTGAGTCAAATTATTTTTAGAAAGAAATTCCAAGAAAAACTAGTAAAAAGCTACGGTTCTAGTAATGGCGTCTGTGGTGGGGTGGGCGTGGTTTGAGGGTCGGCTTCAGAGAGAGAGTCTGAGAAGAGCGGCTCTCGAATCCTTCGCCACAAATAACAGGTTTAGGTAATCAGCGCCGATACTTGAAAATTGGTAAATTGCGCTGATCGCCTCTGATTGCTTTCAACAGTGAGCCTGGGGTTTAAAAGGCGGGATCGGAAGCCGGAGCGGGGGAGAGCGCCGGTGAGAAGACCGCGATGGTGAATGTTACCGAAAAACCACAAACTAATGAAAGAGCAGGAACGTTCTACCAACAGAAACAGCTGCCTCCCGTGTGTGTGTTTCAAGCTAGGAGGGGTGGCACTCACTTGCGACAGCGTCTCGTAAATGTTATGCACCAGTTATGGTTTCAATGTGCAATAATTTGGGGACCGCGCATGCATTTTTATGTGGTTTAATCCTTGTTAATTAAACTCATCAAGACAATTATATTACATTTTACAAAACAAATGGTGACATCTGTTTCTTTGACAGTCTTGCATCACATGGCCAGTAGGCGTTTTGCTCCTCATCTGATCCAACCAGCCCTGGTTATACACAAAAGCATTACAAAGTTATTATTTGGAAATCCTGATGAAGTTGAATAGGTATCAGTACTATTTGTAGGTCTACTACACATTTTTTGATTCTGTGGCTGTCCTGGTGATTCGATGTCCTCTATAGTCTCTGGTAGACATCTGTTTCGTGTCTCAGGTAGCATCCTTGCCACAGATCCCCCGAGGATGGCCACAAAACAAAGGATGACCTGGGGCAGATGCCTCCACACCTCATCCAGCAGTAGGATCAGTGGAGCAACAGACACGGCGAGCCGAGCCATGAACGAGTTGTAGCCCATGCCATTCTGTCTGGAATATGCACATTGATCACATACAACTTTGCATGTGTTGGCATGCTCATTTTCAAAATTGGAATATAATGTAATGTAACTTTTACATTTCAACATGGTTAAAAGTTCTATTTTGTATCTTTTTTCAAAGGTTACAAGCCAGAGAAAGGCACAATATAATCAATTTAGGTTGTTGGCTGTGATTTACCTCACCACAGTGGGGTATAACTCAGAACTGTATAGCACAACAGTTGCAAAAGAGGCTGCTGAGAATCCCTTTCCTAGGACTGCTACCACTGTTCTGATTACTGACATATCTGAAATTGAGAAGTAGTGTCACATTGTTGTAATTTCTTAGAGGTGTGTAGCTCTTGTGTCTGTCCATTAACAATTTGTTGTGAGGTAAACTACATACACAATACAATTTAGAAAACTGTAAGAAATTATGTATGAGCTAGAAGTATTACCTTTGGGTATAAAAATGTTGATTGCAAGACAGAGTGCAGCAAGCAGCAAAGCTCCCACTTCTGTGTTTCGTCTGCCTATCTTATCAAGAAAATAGTAAACGGACACTTTGGCAGGTATCTCAACTGCACCATATGCAAATTGAGTCAGGTAGATATTGAGCCCAAATCCAGTAATATTGAAGCTAATTCCGTAAAATGTTGATGCCACACTGAACCTAGGGAAGCCAACAGTAAATGTGCAATTACAAATTGTTCACAAATTGCAAGTGAAATTGAGACTCGTCTAATTCTCTGTAGAATTTGCAATCAGATAAATAAGGTAATACCATTACTTCTCATGAAAAGAAGTGCTGTGTATAAATATTTACTTGCTCTAAAACCTGTTATATTAGAGGTATAATATGGTAGATGAGCCAGATGAATGCAGTTTATTATCTTTGTATGTAAATCACTTGGCACTTAGCTGGTAGTAGGCTACAGACCATACTATGCCAGTCAAGAAGGCCAGTCTCCTCATCTTGCGGGTCTTCACCAAATCTAAGTAGGAATAGTTCTTGTCTTTTCTCTCTGTTACAACAATACTGGAGAGCACCTGCAGACACACAAACGTTTATCAGCCATTAAAGAGGTTCTATATTGGAGTGTCTCAAAACTTCAGAAGGATGTCGCTGCTTTTTATCAACCATTTAAGAGTGATTTCCTAAACGCACAAACATTTTTTCCTCACCTCTGATGTCAATGTGTTAAAACCCTCTCGCTGGTTCATTTTGGCACATTTTTGTAAATAATACTGAGCATCTTCAAACTTCCCATTGGTGATGAGCCACCTAGCCGACTCAGGCATCCACCTAATGTTGGGGTGAATGTGTTAAATGTGATGCCTGGCTTTTCTACGTTAAATTTGGAAATGAGTTCAGAGTTGGTACCACCTCCAGGTGAAGATAGCCAAGGCAAGAGGGGAGGTGACACTTATGATCAGCCACCTCCAGTCAGTCACGCAGTAAGCAAAGACTGACAGAAGTGTATTGCCAAAACTCCAAGACAAGCTGTCAATCACTCCAACTAGCTTCCTGTGTTCAATGTCCACCCACTCAACAGCTGCAGAGATGGAGCAAAAAACATTGTGACAGTCAATGTGTAAAAAATTGACTGAGAAGTGTTGTAAATCAAGTAGCATATTCCAAAGAATAGACTTATATCCCAGTATAGTGCTGCATAATTGTTGAATTAACTGATACTAATGTCAATGTTCATAAATACGCATGTGTATCTACTGAGTACTGTTGAGACGATAACAATGCCGGTTATTCCAAATCCAGTGAGGAAGCGAAGCACAGCAAACATAATGAAGGAGGTGGAGAATGCACTGGCCACAGCAAACACACTTCCAAATATATAGGACACCAAGAGCATTATTCTTCGACCAAACCTATGACAAGAAAGGAAGTCAATATTGTTAATTAATTTGAAATGTGTTTTTTTTTTTTACTTTTGCAAAGTGGTGCTTCTTCATGAATTAAACCTAAATGCAACCGCTCACACCGAAGAGAGACAGGGTAGACATTTCTCAGTAAGATAATATATATCAAATTACAAAGCGGGGGTTTGTCACCATCTTGTGTGTATAAACAATAAATATATAATCTGAATTTCCTGTGCACACGCACAGCTTGTTACTCAGGAAAAGGGAGCCACAAGGAAAGGATTTTGCCTTGAAATGTCTATCCCACTAGAATGTCTGGCACAAATACCTGTCACTTAGACTTCCAAAGGTTATTGCTCCAAACATCACACCAACAAAGAAGATAGTAGTAGTGGCTTTGTTATGTCCCTTTTTTCCACACACCAAGTTGAACTAATCATAAAATAAAATTATAATTTTAGTGTGAAATTTAAGGACTGGACATACATAGAAGTGACACTAGTGGAATATTCTTACCTCTGTCACAAGGGTGGACTTAAACGTGCTGTTGTCATACATCCATCCATCTGGACAATAAACAGTAGGTAGTCCTGTAATGTTGGAGATGTTGTGCAACAGATGATAATGTGGTTCTACAAACATCTCACATGAGTTCAGACTTCCATCTTCGTTCACTGGAATACTGACGATAAGCCTCTGTTCCTGAGTGAAATTTGAAAATATGTCATCTTCAAATGCCCTAAGGTCACAATGGTGAGATGGCTCCACCGCAATAAAGTTGTTAAGCATGAAATGACATGGCAGAGTAAATCGCCCAATGAAGCTAATAGCAATAATCATCATTTGGAACTTTCCAAAGCCATTGATGTCTGAAAGCAGGTCTTCAAACTTCATCGTAGCCTTGATGCGGATAACCACAGTTCTGCCGTTGTGTACTGACGGGTGGGAAATCTCACACTTCTGTTAGTTAAAATGTAACGTTCAAAAGTAGAACTTTAAATGTAACTTTTTCCAGCACTGTAAGAGTTTCAAAGGTTGTCTTTGTTACTGTAGTTGTCTATCAGAATAGGTAAATATTTTACTCTAAATGACAACTAAAATAGCTTCTGTTGATAAAGGAATGCCTGAATTCATTTGTATTGGTTACCCATAAAACTGTCCAGCAAGGAATGTTTAACAAACGACATATCTATTTTATGAGAAGGTACATCCTAAACCATGATTGTTCATCCACATCATATTGCCATTTACATAACAGTGCAAACTTTTCTTTCTCTTTCACGTAAATACGTGTTCTAAGACATAAATATCTAAATTTTTGGGATTTCTAAATTCCTAGATAGACCAACGGCAATTAGAGTTAAATTCAAAGACGGTTAAAATGGGCAATGATGCAATTGACGGCCTCTCGCACTGTGTCGGCTGGGATAGACTACAGCCCCCGCGACCCTACATATTGACAAGCGGTACAGCTAATGGATGGATGTGCTGTATATGTGTTTTATATACCGACTGATTTCTATTTTGTAAGAACATTTCTTTATTGTTAGAGTTCAGTTTTATTGTGAGTGCGTGTTTAAACACTTGATTTTTAATTTTTAATAGAGTTTGATTGACAAACGATAAAACTACAGCCTTTCCCCATTCCACTCCATCCCAAACTTGCCTGGCCTTACGTGCCCTACTTACGTGGCCTACAGATAAATACTGTAAAAGTGAGAAAAGTATACTTACATTCAAGGCTTTTATTTGGATTAGTTTAAAGGCTATTTCATACAAAACAAATGTTGAGTAAATGTTTTTTTAATTTACAAAATCACTCGTTAAAAATGTTACGAGTAAATTTCTCTTGGATACATTTGTTGAGTACAAGCATTCATATGGTGAGAATTTATTTTTCAAAGATTAGAACCCATCGATGTAGGTCCTGTAAGAAGGCACAGCATCTGCAATCAAGGAGTCCATGCGTTCTTCTACCTTCGTAGAAAATAACACCTCCTCACTCATCAGATGTGCAGATTGATCGTTTTCTGAAACAAATAATTAATGATTAATCATTTTTGTCTATTGCTAAAACGGTAATTTATAGGACAACAGTCAAATCTTTGAAGGAACAGATCTTTACCTTATTTGCTCAATGTCGTCAATGGTTTCTGGCAATCTGACATTAAGAGTCTCGGGTAATAAGGAAGCCATGAAAGCTGCAAATAAAGCTACCAAACAGAAAATAGCGTGGGGTAGAGGGAACCAAACGTCTTCAAACAGGATGATGAGCGGGGCAAATGCCACCCCAATACGTGCTACAGAAGAACTGTAACCCATTCCATTTTGCCTGGTACGCCAAACAGAAAGAAAAGTACATTGTGAATAAGTCTTGTAAGAGGTCAATCTGTCAAGACATAATTACATCGGAAATGTTTTGCTAGTCTATGGAGGTTGATTGTCATGAATTAATTTTTAAAAGTCCCATGGACTGAATGTGTAATCACTTGACTGACCGCATGACAGTAGGGTAGAGTTCTGTTGTGTACAGAAAGACAGTTGTGAAAGCCGCTTCTGAGAATCCCTTTCCCAAAACTGCAAACACAGTCCGCAAAACTTGCATATCTATCAAGGGTAAATTGATTGGTTAAACAAAATTATTGGAAATGAAATGTATTTCCCAATGAAGAAAACTTTATATATATGTATACCATTGTGACATATGCTTCTATATACCTACATACCTTGAGGAATAAAGATGTTGAAGAATATACAGATTCCAGTCAGAAAGAGAGTTCCAACCTGACTTCTCCTTCGACCTATCAAACTCAAACTGTAATATATAACCAATTTTGCAGGAACCTCAATGGCGCCAAAGATGAACTGAGTAAGGTAGATGTTTACCCCAAATCCACTAACGTTCAAGCTGATTCCATAATAAGTGAAGGCCACACCGTACCTACGTTTAGAGAGAAAAGACAATTGCAAAAAATTATTGTATTGTAAAAAAACACAACATCCTAATAGCAACAGCATAACATAACATAAATACTAGCAATAGGTGCTGCTTACCACACTATACCCGTCAGAACAGCTAGTCTTCTCATCTTAGGGGTTCTCACAAGATCAAGGTAGGAGTAGGTCCTGTTTTCTTTTTCAACAAACACCACTTTCGAAAGGGTCTATATGGTCACATGTTTTAGGTCACACAAACATTAAGAACGCTCAAATTAGAAATCATTAAAAATCCCAAAATACTTAAATGAATAGAAAAACAGTTTTCACCTCAGGGTTTATATCTGCCATGCACTGCTCTCTGTGGTTGACCTTAGCACATCTGCTGAGGTAATAATGGGCATCATTGACCTTTCCGTTTGCTATTAGCCACCTTGCAGATTCTGGAAGCCACCTAAGTGATTATTTTTAATTAATATTGCTGAATATCAACAACTGGCTTAAGCACCTCCTGCTGTTGTTTTTCTTACCACCAGGTGATGACTGCCAAAACCAGAGGAGAAGTTGCTACGACGGTAAGGTACCTCCATTCATTCACCAAGTAGGCCAAACCAGGTAGAATGATGGTTGAAATACTCCAATCAAGGCTCATTAAAACACCCACAAGAGTTCGATGTTTTATGTCCATCCACTCAATACCTATGGTCAGGAAAGTATGTGTTCAATATTTCAAGCTGTTTCACAGTGACAAAAATTGCTTGGAAAAACTCTTGGGGTTTTGCTGGTCAAAAGGACACATTTGGCAAAAGAGCATGCAAATTGTTACAAACAAACAGGTTAACTTGCGAATAAAAATTGCATCACTACATTTGTGCATTCCACTGTGGCCCATTGAGGCAGTGTATTATACTCACAAAGAACTATGGAGATAATACTGATCCCAGTTATTCCAAATCCAGTGAAGAACCTCAAGACTGCAAACATGGTGAATGAGTTTGAGAAAGCGCTTGCAATACCAAAGAAGATGGCTGATAAATAAGATACCAGGAGCATTTTTTTCCTTCCATACCTATAAGAGCAATAATAGATTGACTTCTATGTTAGAGTCTTCATATGAGAGTTACCATGACCTGTAAGCAAATTTATTGTAATAATTCTTTATACAATACAACAGAATAAAAAAAAACATGAATAATGCCCATAAATATTTGAATCGGGCTAAGATGTGCAGCTTTATGTGGTTTGTGAGAAAACAATACTTGTCGCTAAGAATGCCAAATATCGCTGCTCCAAACATAACACCCACGAAGAAGATGGTAGCAGTGGCTCTGTTTGCACCTTTCTTTTCACATACAAGGTCCCACTAAGTTAAAAATAAACAACAGTAAGGCAAGAGTACTTAAAGTGTTTACAATATATTTCAGTAAGTTTAGTACTTGCAGTACAGTTAAACATGAACAAAGGAACGCACCTCTGAGGCAAGGGTTGTTCTAAATGTGCTGTTGTCATAGACCCATCCATCTTGACAGTAAACAGTAGATAGTCCTGTAATGTTGGAGATGTTGTACAGCAGATGATACTGTGGTTCTACAAACATCTCACACGAGCTGGGGGTTCCATCCTCGATCACTGGAATGCTGACAATCAGCCTCTGTCTCTGGGTGAGGTTTGAAAATATGCTCCCATCTTGCAGAGTTCTGAGGTCACAATGGTGAGAGGGTACAGCCGCAATAAAGTTATTTAACAGAAAGTGAAAAGGCAAAGCTAAACGGGGAATCACCAGCAAAAGGACAATCATGAGTTGGAATCTCCCAAAGCCATCCACTTCTGCCAGCACATTTTCAAACTTCATTTTAGGAATATTTGAAAATCTTTGTTCTTCCACTTTCAGATCACATAGGAGAGTAGTGCTGTTTTCTGTTTTCTATTTGTCTGTATCTTGCTCAACATATGTTCAGTACCTGATTTTGGTAAAGTGAGTAAACTATCTGCCCAATTGCTGCCAGGCAGCTGGTTAACCTCTAACTCACTTCCATACTGTATACATTCATAACACTCATTAACCACCAAAATAAAAGGTATGCAAATTGCTGGTGGGGTTTACTGTATTTGACCTTGTCTAAATTTATCCTGTGTTGCGTAAAACCAGCAATATATTCAACAATGTTAATGTACCGTCCATTACTACAATAGTCACTTCTTACATTTAATAACCTTGTGAATTCCAGTATAAATATGGCGATTATGAGATTATGCTTGATAACCTGGTAATGGTAAGACATTTAAAAGTCTCTGTCTGGTTGTTCTACATTATAGGAGTAATTAAAAGTTTTCAAATATTTAAGATGACAACATTAGTACACTGTCTTTGTTATGACCCTTTTAGGTAAAGCCTGTCTAGATTTAGGAAGGGCCTAAGTATGCAAAGTGGGATGGGATGGGGTTCGATGCACCACAATAGACCAAACAAATTGATGGATTAACAAAGATATATTTATGTGAACATGACAGAGAAACAAGAGGACTATGAGCAGTGCCAAATTTAAACAAAGTGTTCAAACAGCTAAACTACTTTACAAAACGTATTGCAAAAATATAAGCGTGACACCCGTTTCTAACCCAATGTCAATAGACACGGGCAAGGAAAATAACTACTGTGAACAGGAACTAAATAATGACACAGACTTTACAAAAAACAAACAAACCTGGACATTAAACACAAGACAGGTTGGCCATACAGGAAAGTCTTGTCTAGGAGAACGAGTACACAGCGTTACCAGTCTCTCTAAACTTTGTTTCTCTGGGGCCAAATGGCTTGAAAGTTTTATGGCAGACAGATGGACTCCTGATTTGTCTGGACAGTGATGAGTGGTTGATAAAGTAGCCAACAGGAGACGGAAACCTGATCTTTTATATGATTTTTTATTTATTTTATGATTGTTTTATATGTGAGGGGAGAAACAGAAAGAATACAAAAGACAAACCAAACCATACACACAATATCAACAGACACCAGTAAAATTATCTTTGTTTGGTTGTAGTCGATATAGGTCTATATTTAAAAACAAACAAAAAGATCTTTGGTTAATTTTTCTTTTTCTTTATTACTACATCAATGAGGTTCTTCATGCACTGTACATTTCTGGTCAGGATCTTAAACTGTATTAAATTGTATCAAATGCCTGCCTGTATCTGAAGTACCAACTTCAACTAGTTTTAACATCAAGCAGAAAATTTTTCTGAACTGTTAAGCATGAGAAAAAATTGTAACATCACTAGCTTCTTTCTTTGCATCTTGGTCGTAAGGGTATTGCTTCTGTTGATTGGTTTTCCTTTCGGGGGATTCTGCTCTGAAACGTAAAATAATTGTAAAATAAGTTGTCATGTACATAATGTAGTGTTTTTTTTATCATTTAGCAATGACACGTTCAATACTAGTCAGGTGAATAGGAAAGTGTGTCCAAACCTTTGACTGGTACCATGTGTGGTAGAAGTTGTTGAGATGAGAATTAAATATACATATATATGCATATGTGCTCATTAATGATTGACACATTGGATTTCTTTTAAACGGCTGTAAAATATTCCCCAACAGTACTGTGATGTTTATTGAAAGAAAAAAACTGTCATCCATTGCTAACACTGTGTCCACCTTGGTTGCTCAATGTCTTCAATGTACTCTGGCAGACGGATGTTGAGCGTTTCGGGCAGGAGTGAAGTTGTCAAACCAGAGCCAATGGCCACCAAACAATAGATCCCTGCAGGGAGGTGCTGCCACACATCCTCTAATAGGATGACAAGTGGTGCGATGGACACACCCAAACGTGCCAGAAAGGAGGTGTAGCCTATGCCATTCTGCCTGAGGGGTCAAAGAACGAGGGAAAATTACATTGACCACGGTCAAAATTGTAATGATTAAATTCCGAGTACCATTTATGGAGACAGGTAGGTTTATTGGTCACTGACCGGACCACTGTAGGGTACAGTTCAGTTGTGTAGAGGAACATAATAGTAAAGGATGCTTCTGAAAGGCCTTTCCCAAGGACAGCAACAATGGTGCGAAAGGTCCACATATCTAGAGAAATAAATATAGTAAAGAATTAGATGAAGTAAAATATGTAGTATGCTGCAGTACTTACACAACTTCTTTCATTCTATGCACGAGGCAGTAACATACATATGTATGCAAACTTCTGAGAAAATATTATAACTATTTATAGACTTGTATATTGCCAATAGCCTACCATTTGGAACACAAATGTTGATGAGAAGACAAACGCCAGTCAAGAGGAGGGTCCCGACTTGACCAGGTTTCCGTCCAACATTTTTCAAGAAATAATAGACAACTACCTTTCCAGGCATCTCTATGGATGCGTAAATAAACTGTGTGAGGTAGACATTCAATCCAAAGCCTGTTATATTTAGGCTGATCCCATAATATGTAAATGCAACCCCATACCTGCAGAGAACATGGAGACATTGATATCGTAGCAAGAACACTGGAACAACTGATGAAATCTAATATTACCATTCAGAAAACTTAGATGGATGCTTTTTTATTAACATCTGGGATGTCACTTTTATCTTACAATGGTAGTATTTTTGTAAATGTCCCCCCACTTACCATACTATCCCTGAACATATGGCAAGCCTTCTAAGATTTGGAGTCCTGAAAAGGTCTAAAGCGTTGTACTTCTTTACCCCACATTCATCATTCACTGAATTTAGCAGCGTCTGTCAGCAGTAAAAAAAGACAACTGATTGAAGGCTTTTTTTGTTTTGTAGGAGTGTGCCCCTGGCTTGAATGTCTATCTGAATGCTATGCTTCATTATCTGCCTAAACTTGATGAATTTGTCGCTATAGCTTTTGTCTATAAATTATATTTCAGTGGAAAGTGTAAAGAGCGTCCTGCTTTAGTGTATGATTTGGTTTTGACATAGAAAAAAACATTGAGAGGTATTTCGATTTTTCTCTCACTATTGAGATTATAATACATGGCAAAATATTCAACTCTAAAATAACCAAATACCATAATTAAACGATATGTCATACTTTACTGATGGAGCTCATTTTAATTACCACAGATAACATCTTTGGAAATACAATCAAACATTTACCGCTGGCGATATGTCAGCCATACTCTTGGATCTGTTGTTCATTTTGGCACATCTCATGAGGTAAAGGTGGGCAGCTTCTGATTTGCCATTAACTATGAGCCATCGAGCAGATTCCGGGAGCCACCTGTATTGACAAAGGTCACTGTCATAAATAGTCTATTACATTAAGCAATAAGCTATCGAGAAAAAGTTAAAATAAATTAATCAAATAGGATGTGAAGCAATGGTCCCATACCACCAAGCAATGATAGACAACAGCAGAGGGGAGGTGACAGCTATGATCAACCACCTCCAGTCATTTACGAAATATGCTATCCCAGCTAACAGCCAATTTCCAATCGTCCAATCCAGGCTTACTATCACTCCAGCAAAGGTCCTATGGTTGATGTCAAACCATTCCACATCTGCAGACAAGTTTCAGTTTAGCCTTGTCTTATTAATATCTTAAATAACAGAATGTAATACACATCAATATGTTTAGTGAGTACATTTACTCACTGAGCACAATTGAGATTATGCTTATTCCTGCAAGGGTCAATCCAGTGAAAAATCTCAAAATGACAAACATCATATAGGAGGTAGAGAATGCACTCGTGATGGCAAACACCGTGGCCGACAAGTAAGATACCATTAGCATGGACCTTCTGCCAAACCTATTTATGTAAGGATCAGGGTTACCACAGAAAATTGTCACAGGCAATCAATCTATACATTCTAAGTTACATTTTACCTGTCACTGAGGTATCCAAATAAAGGAGCTCCACACATTACTCCGATGAAGAAAATAGTGGCTGTTACTTTATTCATCCCTTTCTTGTTGCAAATGAGGTCCCACTTGAAAACATTTTAAAATGTAAAAAAGTATTTTCATTATCTAATGTTCTCTCAAACAAGTTAATTATTAAACAGCAGCCCACGTTCAATTGTTAGTACATTGAACAGCTCTATAGGACTGTGCTAATGAGCAGCATGCACTTTTCAATGTTCCCTGTAAGGGTAGTAGTTCATGATCTTTTGTATTTTAACCTGACAGAAGATATTACAACATCTTGCAAAGCACTGTTTATTCAGTATTGACTCCAGAACACACTGTCACTGTGTTTTTTTATGATATCTTTAGAATTAAGAATAGTACTTTCACAAAATTTCATTTTGACCATTTGTTCACTTTTAAATCCTTACCTCAGTGGCCACAGTTGAAACGAAAGTGCTGTTGTCATGCATCCATCCATTCTGACAGTAAACGGTAGACATGTCAGTTATGTTTGAGGAGTTGTACAGCAGATTATATTGTGGCTTTACAAACATCTCGCATGAGTTGGGAGTTCCATCCTCGTTCACTGGAATACTGACGAGCAGCCTCTGTTCCAGGGTGAGATTTGAAAAGATGTCCTTATTTTCAAAGACACGGATGTCACAGTGGTGAGAAGGTACAGCCGCTATAAAATTATTCAGCAAAAAGTGACAAGGTAGACTCATTCGAGAGATACTCTGAATCAGTACAAGCATGATTTGGAACCTCCCGAATCCATTTATTTCTGAAAGGATGTTATCAAACTTCATTTTGTTTTCTAGAAGGGCAAAAGCACAACTTGTCTGCCTGCACCTATGAACTATACTTTAATTGAAACCGTCTATTGTTAGAATAGTACACATTTACAAGCACAGTGTCAATCATTACGGACATTAGCTGAGTGCTTTGTTTCATTATTTACTGTCCATGTGCTAAGATGTTCTAGTAGAAATGGGACGACCCTTCAACTCCGTTTGCAGCCCACGTCACGCATACCAGCCTATCGCGCATGCTCAAAAGTTAAACGCAGTTTAATATGTAAGTCATACATCACATTGGTTTTGACAACTGTGACCGTGCTCTCTGCAACACCACCTACGCAACGCCTACGATTATTGTTATTAAGCACCCACATCCACCTCCTACGGGTCTGTTGTTAAAAATTGGTCAGTGGATTTTTGCAGCATCTGCTCCCTGGTTTCACTGAGGGTGAGCATGACTATGGGCGGGGAAGTATTTTATAACAGCAGACCCTTGACGCCAACTTTAAATGTCTAATACGTATAACACGTTTTTGCTCAAAATAAATCGTAAATTGTCCTGCATCATTCATACAGTGCATGGTTGAACCTCTTAATATCTTTCGGGTCAATTTGACCCCTTTCAGAGTTTTACACCCCTAGAGATTTTTTTTGGCAGAATTTGTTTTGCTTCATGTTTAATTACTTTTCTTAATTAAATTGAGACAGCTGGTTAAATATCAAATTGACGTGAATGTGTGTTTTCAATGTCCTGTGCACAACAACATTTTAAAAAGCTCAATTTCTGCCTTATTTATCAAGGTATGTTGTTTTAAGACAGCACACATAAGAGCAAGGCTTTTTTATCTGCGAATGTATATGATTAAAGTCCTAATAGCTCTTCAGTTCCTCCCAATCATTTGATTTGTAACGATACTATTTCCACTCAGTCCAACATATGCCCAAACATCATTGTCTTACCATTTTTGGACATTTTCTGCCAGGTTGGTAAAGTTATTGTGGGTTACAAACCAGCTTAAAAGGTTAGGGCATAATCTACAAAATCCTTTCTCATTGAGCTGTACTCCTCACTCGGAACCATCCATCCAGGCAGAGTTCTGAGTTCTGGATATTTATTCCGAGCATTTTAAATACCAACAGATTAGAATACTTTTTAATACACCATTGATAATAGGCGTGTTGCGCTATGTGCTGCATTTAAAGATATAGTAGTGAAGGACATACAAAAAAAAAAAAAAGATTTTTAACCAATGTTTAAATTGGGATTAAAAGTCTACTTGTTTTCACCAATCCTTACTAAGGCTTTATTGAAGGTAAGAAGTATATCTCCATTGACTATCAACATAGAGTGCAAGGCCAAGACACCAGGCATTTTTTTTGCTATAATGTTGTCTATGTACTTAACGTATTTAAATTATTCCAGCCCTAATATCTACAGTGCCTTGCAATTTTATTAACCACAATTAATGAACAAGATAATGATCACTGATTAAAAATGATTTAAACTCCTAATATCTTATTAACGCATGTGAATATCTTTAGGTTTTTCCGATTTTTGGCAAGCTAGATAAACTTTTGATATATAGCATTTTATTTATCTATATACTGTATATATATTGATAAAAATAGCAAACAAAAAAGTCCTTAAAGCGTTGTAATTGTTTAAATTATAAGATGTGTTTGTTAAAACATTATATCATGTACAGAGTGCAAATTATCAGAGGATAAACCCCCATGCAAATAAGATAATGTCCTCAGAACGAAACCCTATTTGGTATGCTTGTAACATACATTATAACTAGCTAATCTGCCAGGGCACGGCTTCGATGAAGAGGGTAATGCCCAAGACGACAAGTACACTCAGATATCAAAAGTGCTTGTTCTCTATCTCCATGACAATGTAAGTAACGTATTAAGGTCATTGCCTAATTTGGAACGAAGGGACACTTCTTTCTGTGTTTGTGGGGAAGGGTAGGTTGCCTCCTGCTGGTCTTAAACAGTGCTAATTTGAAGCGCCACGTGTACTGCTTTCAGAAATATGTACAGATATCAGGTATGGGGATTTTCGGGAGAGATGCATTAACTGACATTGAAAACTCAATGCTTTAATTACACATGTTTACTGTGATTAAGATGGTATATTTGGTTGGCATTTTTAAAAATGGTTAAAAAGTTCATGTGTGGTTGAAATCTCCGTATCTGAAGATGGCCAAGCACAACTAAATTATAGCATTGTAATCCGAGGGCGTTTGGCCCCTTGGCCTTAGAGTTACACTGTCCTCTACTAGCTTTATTCTTAAAAAGGATCTCACAGACTGGTAATTATTATAAAGGCTTGACAGGTCAAAGACCACTACTGGTTTCGCAGTCTTTTTCCTAGTCTCCTTTTCTTTTGAGGAAATCCACAACCTAGATCTTTCTAAAGTTGATTTAAAGTGTGATTCCCACCTTAACTTGTTGTGTCTTCCCAGAATGACCAGCAACAAGTTATATCTGGGGCATTACTGACCTTGTGGTCATAACATTTGAAATCATCTAAACAATACACAATAGCAGTGAAGAGAAACAATGTCAATGTTTAATTTGTAATGTTTTTTAAAAGTGGGTGTTTTAAGGTAAAATGAAACACAAATTATAAAGGAAATATTGGGAACTACCACCTGCAAATTTTTTTTGCAAGTCCTTTGCAACCACTTTAGATGAAAAACGACATAAAAAATTATTTAGAACTTAAATGGAAATGTTGATACCCCATTAATAGCTTCATACTATAGCAGACAAGAAAAGACAGAGCCCTTCGTTTAAAGTATGGTTTGGAAAGTAACCCAACATTGTTTTTCTTCTCCTCTTGGATGTGAATGCTGTATCTAGTTCGATATTGCATACCATTCCATTTAAAGTGGTGGGGATATTGCCAAGGCAAGCCACTGTGCTACCTATTGGGGATTGGAAATTATTTAATCAATCACACAGTTGCTGAAGTACGTGCAAACATATCTTGTTGTGTGTGTGGAAAGCTATTAAATTGTGTGATCATTGTACAACATTGAAACCCTCATTCTTTAAACAATATATCTCTAGTTGTAACTTGTACTCTACCGTATTTATAAAACACCTTAAACTTGTAAGTTATGAAACCTTTTGTATTATTTTATAGAACTTTTTTTGTATTTTTTAAATTTTATAATTATGCGTTGTGCACGTAATAAAAATAGGATATTCATGTCCAAGTCCCCCTTGCTTTTGTCTTGCTTTAAGGGTAGCTCCTGTGGATTCTACAACCTTGTGAACACAGTATCTGGAAATGGAGCCTGACATAGAAGGCCAGGAGAACACTGGCACCAATACTTTGTCAGGGTTTTATGGTTCTCAAGAGCTGTACATCACCGAGTCCCAAGATGGATCCTATTATGACGAAATGGAGAGTGATGTAGAGTGTCCTCTTGACCCACAGACCAGGCAGAGCCTTCATACCCCAGAACTTTCTCCAAAACTGCACTCAATATCTGAGCCACAATTCATTTCAGAACCAAGCAAAGATGGTAGCAAGTATGCTTCCTCTCAATATACTGGTAGCATGCACTATGAGGACTCAGGGGGTTCAAACACAGATTCTCATCACAGCATCCCCCCACCAGCCCTTCTGACTCATTCCCATTCTACTAGCCTTGACCTGGAGTATGCCACAGGGCAGATAGCCAGGGCACTATCAATATCATCTTCCTCTTCTCTGGGCTCTGCTGATATGACCCTAGCCTTGACCCTGACCCCACCACAGCTTGCTGGGGCAGGCAAGAGGCAGAGCTCTAAGACTGGGGCTGGAGCCAGAAGAGCAAACAGGCCTGTTGGATCTCCAAAGGAACGAGGGTGCAGCCAAGCACCTCCTGCTCCTGTCTCTTTTGGAATTTCAGGCGAGGGTGCTGAGCAGGCAGAGAAGTGGGACGTTGAGTCTGACAGAGATCTCTGCAGTTCCGCCAGGCACAGGCGAAGGCACGCACGTAAGTAGCTACCCTCTACCTTAATTTGTTACGTTGCATGCATGCAGGCAGTTACTGCAGCAGTGCTTATGCAGCAAACATTTTGTTGTAATTCTTAAGCTCCAGTGCTGTCCAATTGATTTAAAACATAGTTTTTATTGTATTTAAATGAAGTTAGACAGGTAGAAAATATCACAAGTTCATAACATTTAATATGTGATAGTCTCTATTTGTTTTGTTTGCTTTTACTGTCATACTTTAAAAGACCAAACACTGTTTCCATGCACTTAGAACATAAAGGTGAGCAGCATGATTTGTGCAAAAGAGTATGGGTGCTAGCTATTGCCATGTAGGATTGTGTGTTCTATTTGAAGTAGACACACAGGGTGACGTCCCTGTGGTCTTTGATGGTCAGTGGATAAGAATAAAATATTACCATGCCGCTGATGAGGCTGGCAGAAAAGCGTTTGACAGACACCAGCATATGTCACCCTGGCGCGTCACCCGATCCTCTTTCCCCCTTTCCTACCATAAGCCTTGGCAGCAATGGAAAGTTAGCCCCCCACTCTTCACTCAAGGACCCCCTTTAGTTAGCTGTAAGCAAGACTGGTGCTTTTATTGCTTCTTGCAATGTTAGGCTAGTACTGAAAATAGACACCCATCTACCTTGCTAAAATGAAGCACAATCAAACTGTATGTCGCTACTGAATGTAAACCTGTGCTGCACAGTTAATTTCTAAAGTCTGAAATTTAGGGTCTAAACTGTGTAATTGTTTAATAGTCTGCTGTAAACACAGTTTGCGACAAAAAAGTGGGCTGCTGTGAGGATGAGAAACATATTTTTTGTAAAGCTTGTTTCAGGGGTTGTTATTTAGTGTCAAAGTATTGTTTTGCTGTCTATAATGTAATTTAGATATGTCAAATTCTTCAGTGCAGTGCAGTTAAATCTCTCAACAAAAATTCCCCACAAAGTGATTAGGACAGAAATGTTTCTTATTCAATTGTATGGATCCAGGACCATTAACTCCATAAAAGGGAATACAGAATTAGCAAACCAAACAATTGTAATTATAGATTTAGTGACTGAGCCATTAACCATTTTTTACAAATTGGAATAAGAAGGCTTAGCATATATGTGCTTTTCTTGTCTGTATTTTCTTTCACAGAGTCTCCAGCCTGTAAGTTCCACGAGAGAAACTATTTCTTATATGCATATATACATTACACTTTGGTAGGAAGCTCTTGGATGCACACATCCTTAAAGCAGTAACTACAGTGGCACTTACTTCAGTGACCACAAACGATAGCACAACAAAGGTTTAATGTCCGGATTAAAAAAAAAAAAAGACAGCAAATTGCAGTTTGTCTATATTCAGTTGGTATGAATCTATCTTCTTCATGAGTGCTACATATGATAACTATAGCTCTATGTTTGACAGTACAATGCCCAATTAGCCATCCTGCTTTAAAATATTTTAAATCTTACTTTTACCTTTCTTCTGTTTCTCTCTCTTTCTCTCTCTCTCACTTATGTTTTTCCTCTCTCCCACTGTATCTCTTCCATTCCTTCTTCGTATCTGTCTTCGTCTTTACCTTTCAGGGCTCGGTCACACTGAGAGCCAATCTGAGAAGCAAGTGAAGGAGGCAAAGTCGAAATGCAAACACATCGCTCTGCTGCTAACTGATGCACCAAACTCTCAGAATAAAGGAGCCTTGTTGTTTAAGAGACGTAAACAGAGGGTCAAGAAGTATACACTTGTAAGCTACGGGACAGGTGAAACCCAGCTTGACTACGAACACCACGGAGAGTCAAAGGTTGTAGAAGACGGTGCATTTGGGTATAACTTTTTAACAACAAGTGATTTTGAACGTGAAGAGGAGTACACTGTAAATGTCCAAGAGCAAGAGTCTACTGCTACATTTGATTTGAACTGGGAAAACTCTAGTAGAACTCACAAGGAATTTGAGAACGTAGATGAAATGGAACAACTGCCTGATACAAAAGGCAAGGGTCTCATGATGTTTGCCCAACGCCGCCAGCGAATGGATGAGATTTCACTGGAACATGATGAGTTAAGACGCAAGGGCCTACCTGTGGAGGGTATGATACAGCCTTCAACTGCAATGTTGCAAAATACATATGACACTGCGGACGCATATATGCCATCCCTTGAACAATATGAACACCAACTTTGCTCGGAAGTCACTGACAATGATCCTCCACAGTCCCAGAAAACCCCCGAACTCATAAACCACGTGAATAACACCGTGCCTAAGCCACTTGTGCCCAATAGAACTGCCAAGCCCTTCCTTGGATTTCAAAACAGAGCACCTGCCCCCTTCTCAACTATTAGAGGAGTTGCTAGCCCAACGCAAAAGAAACCTGATCCGAAATTCAAAGTACCAGTTCCTGTCAACACAAATCCCCTGGTATGGTCCCCAACTGGAGATGTTATTGCCTCACGAGATGAGCGCATATCAGTGCCAGCAATCAAGACGGGCATCCTACCAGACTCAAGAAGAAGAGGGGCTAATAAACAGTCCGCAATGGCCGGTAAAGCCAATGGTAAAAACCAAGGCGATTTGGGCCAAGAAGAAGACTTCCTTAGTCTGGGTGCTGAGGCTTGCAACTTCATGCAACCTCGAACCGTCAGACTTAAGGTCCCCCCGCCAGTTGCTCCAAAGCCTAACATGAAGCTGTCCAGCCCTTCTTGGACAAAAGAGAGTCCTCCTCTCGATGCCTTTAGCCAGTCGAGGAGCGCTCATTCACCTGCTACCCCTTCTCCAACTGGGCATCCAGCTCAGCAGTACTTACAGCCCCAGCAGATGGCTAACCCTTGGGCATCTATTCAAACTCAGGCTACCGTGCAGCCATCTATTAACACCTTGGGGCCAATGAGCGGTTCTTCTCCACCTCAAGTCACCGAGAAAAGCCGCAGTCCACAGCCATCCCGATCGCCAGTGAGTATGCAGAGTTCTCCTCATCCAACCTCTGTTTCGAGAAACAAGTCAGCAAATACTGCTAATTCTGTGGCCTCCTGTCCACAGCTACCAGATGACTCTTGCCACCAAGCACCAGCTGGTTCCCCAAAGGGTCAGGCCTTTAATAGAGGCATCAGTCCATCTGCTAATGGCTCAACTCTTATGGGAAGAGGGGCAGAGCTATTTGCCAAGAGGCAATCCCGTATGGAGAGGTTCGTGGTGGATTCTGATACAGTGCAGGCCAACAAAACCAGGTCACCATCCCCGAGCTCGTCCCTCCCAGGTGTTTGGAGATACTCCCCCAATGTCCGAGCTCCACCTCCTTTATCATACAATCCCATTCTTGCTCCTTTCTATCCCCCGACGGCAGCCAAGCAGCCCCCTTCAACAAGCCCCAAAATCAGAGAAAAGACAAAAGCCAAACCTAAACCACCACCTTCAAAGCACCTAAATACTTTAGATTTGATGAAGCATCCACCTTACCAATTGGACTCCTCTCTTTTTAAATATGATGCAAATAGCTCCAGCCCCATAACGTCGCCCACCCCAACCTCTGAGGTTGACCAAACCCCCAAAACAGGTTCTGCCCCTTCCTCCAGGCATGATCATGTCCTTGACCCACCTAGACAGAAAAAAAAAGGTAAAGGCCCAACTAGATCAACTGGATCGGTAAGTCCTCCAATTCCGTTCGCTCTGCAACCCACAAGGTCAATTGAGCCTTTATCTATTGACAAGCAACTGTATGAAAATGCCACCGCAACGCCTGCTGTGCATCACTTAATCAACCAAAAGGCTTTAAGCGCCCACTCCCCTGAACCCCTGAGCACATCATGGTCAACGCTTACCCCTGATACTTTTTCTGCGGCATCATTGATCAGTAGAGGTGCAATTGCAATGGCTCCTCGGCCAAAGTTTTCCGCTAAGAAGCCAGTGCTAATCGGAAAACAATGGAAGCCTGTTGTTCTACAGTTCTAGGGCAATCTGTTTTAATAATTTATAAGGCAAATATACTTATGACACTATACATTTGTACATTATATGATCATTTGTTTCAAAAGCTTTGTGAAAGTTAAAAGATCTACTGCTTAATAATTTTTTTTGCACTGTGAGCAAGTAGTGGCAAATACATTAGAATTCAAAATGTACATGAAAGAATACAAATAAATAAAAGGATAATATAAAAGGACATAAGCAGCACTGTGCAACGTACAACAAGGTGTTGATAGGCAATATTTTATTAAATAATATATAAAACAACTACAGGTCAATAAGTACCTATATACGGTGTATTTGTATATGTATTATACCTGTTAACAGCAAGCAACTTTCCAAATGGCAAGTTGGGTCATACAGACTGGAGGTTGTGCTTACAACTCTCCTTGGTGGCTCAAGATTTAAGAAGAACACCATACATTTCAGTTAAATTTAAATGTCTAGGGTAACTACATTGAAACAACTAAAGAAAACGTTCACAGTTTATAGCTTTAGCTTGTGCATATCTTAATAAAAGTTGGATTTTGGTTTGGTGGGCCTTTCAAAGTGAATTAATGGTTCCCTTTCCTATCCAACATCTACTATCTTAAGCCACCAATGGCATATCAAACTCATTATTTTTACTCGTCATAGCAACTGTTTTGCTGTTTAAAATTTTCAATTTTTTTTGTCGATTACAGACAGAAGCTTGCAGTTTCAAATTAACAAATTACACCCAATGACATGGAAAGTAATGTAATTATGTACAATTGAGTTGGGTTAGGTGGTAAACAGCCAGGGAAATGCTTTACAATAAGTGAAGTACAAATAACAATGACAACATTAAACATTAAATTGCAGAATAGGTAAATAGGTAGTTCCGTATTAAAATAATGGCAGGTGGCACTGGAAGTCAATGGATAATGAATGGCCTTTCTAAGAAAATGCATGTGTGCAGATACAGTATTAATCAACCATGACCAAGTCAATTACGTAGCATGTTCAAAGTGATATCCAATTTCTTTCAAGATACTGCTGACTTTCTGTCTTTTACTGGTGTTTGTTTGTTAATTTCACTTCTTGTTCTCTGTGCCATCACACTATTAAATAAGTCCTCAACCTTTTCTGTGTGTTTGTTTCCTGACATTTTCCTTTCTTCAGCTGTTATTGTCTTTATACTGTAGCTTTGCTCTTCTATTTATTCATGTTTTCTTATTCCACTGTACATTTTGTTTTTTGTATAGTGTTAAAATAAATTACCCCCCTAGGGAATATCACACTCACTTATAGTAGAGCCACAACAAATGGTTTTACTCATTAAATCAACATGAAAAATAAAACCAGCTACAAATTTCTTGTACCTAATTAATGAACCATTATAATAGAAATTTGCAAATTTTGCCAAAAGGATTAATAATCAATAAGCCCACGTATTTGACCATATGATACAACTTGAATTTGACAGAAAAAACTTTTCAACCTTTTGGGGAAAAACACTTGCATGATTCACTGCTTAAAAACTGTGTAACTTCTACTCTTCTTCTACTACTTTTAAGTTATGACAATGGATGCATGTTTGTCATTGTGGGAAGTTGTCGTTCAGCCTAAGTGGAGCTGTCACAAATGCTATCCACATTTGTTACACTGATTGATAGGCTTGTAAAATTACACACATTGATTTCTTTAAGGTTAGTGGATTTGGAATCATAGCAAATCATAATGTCTTTGTTTAATAACTCAAAATGTTAATACATTTAAAAGACATGGATGTTGTTAAAGCACTAATTCATTTGATCACTTAAATGATGAGTACCAATAACAGAAAATAATACCAACAAATATACAAGCCTTTTGTAACTTGTTTTAGAAATGTTCAATACAAATTGCAAGTGCAAGGTTAATTATGATTATAATTATAAATAATCATTATTGAATATGATTCCGAAAAAACTACCCTCTGTCACCTAAAAACATCTTAATTCAAGTCCCATACAGAATTGTGGTAAGTAAAATAACTTTAGGATTGGTACACTTTGTAGCATCAGTATTCTGTTGTAGAATAATGTCTACATCTTTGTTCATTACTGGATAGTGTTGTGATGGGTTGGAGTCAGATAGCAATTAAATGTATAAGGCAGCACCACACTCAAGTAATACAAATAGTCTGTATTAACAACAAAATAAATATAAATGAAACTGTTCGAACTTCAAATTATGTAATTTTTCTTTGTAGCTGTTATTTTCCATGACAGACTACCAGAGGGTGGCAGCAAAGTCTTTAATGCACAACATCTAGCAATCACAATTTACTTCTCTTACAGAACCTTGGTAGAAGCTACTCATTGAGTCTACCAAGAAGGATGCATTCCATGCCTTCTCACAAATCTGTACCTCATCAAGGTTCTCCCGCCTTCCATCGACACCACTCAGTTGGCCCTGTACATAGGCCAACTGCCTGGCAGGAAAAGTCTTGCAAGCCCCCATCTCCTTGGGAAGCTGCATCCAGGAGCCTTCTTGGCTCAGTCGACGAGGCCTTTGCCTTCCAGGGTCTTCAACAAGCCATTGTCTCTAATGTAAAATCTGCTGCACATCGGAGATTATTGCCCGAACCTCCGGCTGAATGGAAACGGAGGGTGTCTCTGGATGCACCAGATGTCAGTATGGGTTATGTGAACCAACCCATTCTCATCCCTCCAATCAGCAAAACATGGCCACCTGAGAAACCAGCGTTCTGTGGGCCTCCTTTTAGAAAGGCTCAGCCACTGAAGTCCGGAACCAAGGCCAGCAGTGGATATCAAGGAAAAGGCACCGGTCCGGTAGGCCAGACTAAATATTTTCCTATGTGTAGCACTGCCCGCAGGAGTTGATGTTGCACTCATAAAACTACACGTTTGCGTGTCTGTCAGTGTTCAAAGGTTATTTAAAAGGATGGAAAGAATTACAGTTTATTTTCCAGACCATATTGTTTTTTGCCAGATGTGCCATTTACTGAATATTGGAATTAACATTTGAAATGTAGAAATGGAAAATGGATGTGTTATGGTCATGATGTGAAACGGAAACAAGTAAAGTTAATTGTTAAATAAAGCAAAGAAGAAATTCTCAACAGGAAAAATTGATTGATAGATGATATAAGGACAATGCCACTGAAAATAATTATGATTGTGTTGGTTTGAAGTTCTTTAATATTAAAAATGTTGTCTAGAATGTTTATATTTTACACTTTTACAGTTAGAACACTGCTTAAAATACCAAATAACACAAAAATAGCACAATGAATATTTACTTGTGGTGTGAAAAAAAAATTGCTCACCTACAGAATTTATTGTTCTACGCATCTGCACGAAGTTTCCAAGATTTTAGTTCAGCAGTTATCATGATATTGATGTTGGAATCCATCAGAAAAATCATGTGCATTCATGTCAGTTGTTGCAGAGAACTGTAATTAACAGCATGAAAAAAATGTCCATGGATTTGCCAAACAGATTGATTATTCAGATTTTTTTTATCCTTGTTATACATTAAACACATTATTAAATGAGTGTGAAATATTACATTACATTAAAATCACCAAAAGTAATGACATGTGGACGTTTTGTTTTCATTTCACCTGCTGGATACAAATAGAGAGTTGTGAAGTTATTTCCTGTACACCATTTAAACAATTACATGTAATTAAATTTTGTTTACAAAAGTTTTTTCACATGCTATATTACTTGTATGTTGCACACACATGCCTGTCACGTATCTGCTATATTGGTTGTGGTTTGAAATCAAATCAAAGTTAGCTACCAGACGGGGGTTGACTTTAAAAAATATTTAGGCAAAATGAATAATTACTCTCTCAAATAGTTTTCATTGCAATGGTATAGGTTTGGTTTAGACATTGGAGACATTATCTTGTCTAGACACTAGAGTGGATAAAATGACTTAACAAAAGGTGTCTTCAGAATTATAGGTAGAGACACTTCCCTAAACATTGGTCGGGACATGTCTCGGGACTAGTGTCCCGGCCAGAATATATGCCTATGGTTCATAGTGTAAATGTTTAAATGTACAGCATCACCCATAGCCAGTAATGATTAATACCATAGCATGTAGTGTAGAGACAAGGTACTTTTGCCGACATGTCCACTTGGCTATCATTAAATATACATGTACAATCATCTTGGAAACAGCCTGTCTGTGATTACACACACTCACACACACACACACACACACAAACACACACACACACACACACACACATACACACACACTCTGTGCACAGGTACAGTGACTCACCTGGATCCACACACACAAACACACACACACACTGTGTAAAGGTACAATGACTTTCACACACACACACACACACACACACACACACACACATTCTGTGCACAGGTACAGTGACTCGCCTGTTTTGATCAGTATCTACACTGATACCTAATCTCCAACAAAGTGCTCCCAGATTCCGGTTCAGAGTTCTTCTCAGGAGATACAGTCTTCCAACCTTGCTTCCCGACGTTTTAACAACATCGATCCGGTCCCCTGTTAGCCATTAGCTTCGAGGATTCCAAGCTTTAGCTGTGGTTCGTTCCCGTCACAGTGCGGCAGACAGTGGATCTGCACTCGGATCAACGGGGAGACATCGCTGCTTCACTCTCGTGTGACGTTTGGATGGTCAGACGTGCTCCCTGGGTCGTCACGGAGGAAGTGCTGGGATGGCGCTGTCACAGGGACGTGTTCTGAGTCCCCGATCCAAGATGGCGTCCGAGCGAGACGGAGGGGAAAAAAACAGGGTTAACAAGATGGAGGTTACATATGGACAGAGTTGAGAGGGTGGAGATTGCAAATGAACAGAGTTGACTGGAGGGTGGAGGTTACAGAGAAACAGAGTTAACAGGTTGGAGGTTACAGAAAAACAGAGTTAACAGGGTGGAGCTTACAAATGAACAGAGTTGATAGGGTGGAGGTGCTTAACCCTAAAACGGGTAGAGGCTTCCCTCTCTATGGTTTCAGAATGTGTTGATTTTGAACACCACATATGTTTGTAAAGCCTTCCACCCCTCACAATCATCCTTGCTTTGGTCACACAATACCAAAGCACCGTGTCTCGGCAAGCCAACAACAAATGCATGGAACACTCGATCATCGCCATAATTCCGGGCAGAAATTCCAAATATGCATTTGGTCGTGCACTTACTGAGAACTAATCTCCCATTATAAATCAGACAAGACACTAAACCAGGGTGATTATAGTAGATTATGTTTGTACATGAGTATCTAAATCACCCTAATGCTATGTAATCCCTCTCCCTCTCTTCCTCCCACTCCTCCTCCTCCTCCTCCTCCTCCTCCTCTTTGTTCTCTCTCCACCCCGTGTTTTCCTCTTATAAACAATTCCGACTCCGCGCTGTTTCACTCGGCAACCATAAGGGTTTGATTTGAGATTCCCGTCGCATTCCCGACGCCACGCTGAGAGCTGGAGGCATCGCGGCTCGCGTGAGGCAGGAGCATGAGAGAGAGAGGGAGAGAGAGAGAGAGAGAGAGAGAGAGAGAGAGAGAGAGAGAGGTAGAGAGAGAGAGAGAGAGAGAGGGGGG
>JAVQJS010148989.1:0-10686 GCA_036024795.1 Galaxias rostratus | reverse complement strand
CTCTCTCTCTCTCTCTCTCTCTCTCTCTCTCTCTCTCTCTCTCTCTCTCTCTCTCTCTCTCGCTCTCTCTCTCTATCTATCTTACATTTCCCTCTGCTCCACAAATTAAATGTGTCTTTATATATTAAGTGTGTATATTGTTATATAGATATTACATCGGCGAGCATAAGCATGTGTGTGTGGGTGTGTGCAGGGAAATGCGGATAGTGTGGTCTGGTGACAGTGTAGAAACTGCACAAATGTTTTCCTCATATATAGGTATTTCCTGCACGTGAACATGCCCACACATAATTAGATGCATGTGATGTCTTCACACACCAAAGCATTCACCATCAACACAAGATCGCTTTCGAAATGTGACTAAAACTAATTGAGTTACCGCAAGATAGATTCATTGCTTGTTATCCATAGACAGATGGCTTTAGTTGTTTTGAATCTGTCGACTTTTCAACTCACTGTTTGGTCTTGCACGACAAGGCTCCTATGTACCACTGGGTGACTGACACTCCCTAGCTGTGCCTGACTGGCATGTGACATGAATTACATTTTCATCTCCTGGATTGGCTACATCACGGTAACGCAAGAGCTGGTAAACAGCTGTCTGTCCTTTCAAAATAGATTGAGATTCTATAGAGTTTTTGTTTTTAGCTTGTAAATTTGGGTGTAAGCTTGGTGAACCAGAATGGAGGCATTACAGAATGTGGGAGGGCTAGTTAGAGAAATAAAAGTATTGCTTGTCAGCAAGTCATTGTATGTAAATAACTAAAATAAATTCAACCATCAAAATGTTGTCAGTTTTAATGGTAAATTAGTTTGTCATTGACAACAACAACCATTTATAAGCCTTGATTGGATGTAAGTAAGAAAAAGAGGAGCCTTGTTAAAGAAATAGAAGAGAAAAAAATGCAAGATGGCTCAACAGTGTGAGAGAAGGAATTTACATGTGTGTCGAAGACTTTAGGTTTCCAGCCTTTTGCTCCTTATATGGTCATGGCACAGCTAAGGAATGAAGCATGGAGATAGTTGGTGGGTCGGAGCTCAGGAACAAAACTAAAAGAAAAGGGCTGACTACAGTGGCGGCTGGGGGTGGAAAGATGTGTGTTTGGGACACTAGGCTCTTGGAACAAGGACTGGGACACAGACACACATGCACACGAGCACTTAACCGTAGTCGGCGGAGTGAGCCTTTCTTGGCACAATAGCCTGAGGGCTTATCAGGGCAGGACTGCCAACAGCTGTGGAGTGTGAGTAGCCATTATTTCAGCATGCCATCATACACTATTTGTACACACACATACAAACACACACACACAGATATACACATGCAAACGCAGATATGCTTGATCCTCATCTGTGTGCAGATGGCTTTACCTCACATACACAGGGATGGTAGACTATTTTGGTGACAGTCGAAGGTGAGGTGATGAATGGGTCGGTTCAGGGTGACATCGTAAGTGTTGGTATGCGACAGTGCAAAAGGCTACTGTCTCTCTAAGGATGACTGATAGGAGCTATTTATACCCTTGTCACGTTTCCTGTCCCACACCAGCAACAAAAAGTATTTTGAACAAGGAGGGAGAAGAAACCCAAGAGCATAAATATGGAAATACAGAATTTGAATTTGATTTGTGAATGGAGAATCAGTTTGAGAGACTGTTTGTTAGATTGTGAAATTATCTCCCGTCCTGTTCAACAGCAAATCGTTATGATGAGCAAAAGCAGGTCTACAACGATCAAACTCAGAATATGGCATTGAGGTAAAGACGAAATGTCCAAAGTGTGCAGATGACGCTACCTGGTTTGTCTCTAGCAGGAAATCTACTCACCATATTAGTCCAATCTTCATGTTACTAAAGCATACGAATCCAAGTCATGTAAAATATAAAGATGTGACACTTAAGTGAGTAGCTTGTTTTACCACTATGAAGAGAATAGTTCAGAAAGGCCACTGAATTTTGTGACATAAGAAATGGCAAATCATCATCTTGAAGGTAACCATTCATGTGTCTTTGTGGGCCAGGTGAACTCGGTTACAGTCCAAAGGCCAAGTCAAGATGACCGAGCGCTACGACTGCCACTACTGCAAGGAGTCCCTGTTTGGGAAGAAGTATGTCCTACGAGAGGAAAACCCCTACTGTGTGAAATGCTACGAGAGTCTTTACTCTAACACCTGTGAAGACTGAAAGAAACCTATTGGATGCAAAACCAGGGTAAGATATAAGTATATATATATATATATATATATATATATATATATATACACACACACACATATAATATGTATATATTTAAAGAAAACATGATTCACTGGTATGCAAGCTTGGCTCTTTTATTTTTCTGTCACTCTCTCTCCACTCACTGCATTTCTCCCTGTGATATTGTAGGATCTGTCTTACAAGGATCGTCACTGGCACGAGGACTGCTTCCATTGCTTCCAGTGCAAACGCTCATTGGTGGACAAGCCCTTTTCCACCAAGGACGAGCAGCTGTTGTGCACCGAGTGCTATTCTAATGAGTACTCCTCCAAGTGCCATGAGTGCAAAAAGACCATCATGCCAGGTAGGCCTGCATAGAAGAAAAACAATCAACCGGATGTGTAAAATTACACATAAATATATGTGTTGCTTATACTAAAACTATTGCCACCAACTAGTTTTAATAGTGCCCCAATTTCACAAAAGAAGATCCTTCTAATCTTCTTTTCTTTGTTACAGTAAGAGTAATAGCCAGAATACACATATCAACCTTTTGAACAACTGTAACTTCAATATAAATTTCTAATAGATTGGATAAAGGTAATTAGCACTTACGAGAGCAGACATTTAAGGCAAATATATTGTTAGCAGTGATATATTTAAGTATTCCCCTTCGACATTGTTCAATAACATTCCATGTGTTTCAGTCTTGATACTGTTGAATGTAACACGAGGCCTTAGAAACGAACCGTCGGTCTGGAGCATTTGCAAAACCAACAGCCCTGTAACTTTGCTTAATCAAATTTACCAATTAAGGACACTTAAAAGAGAGTACATGGAGTTACATAATTTTTTGGTTCTAATGTATAATTGGTACTAATTAAATTTACAAAGATATAGAGGCACTCACATTTCCCCCATTCATCCTCACCCGCTAATCGCGAGGTATGGGCTCCAATATACTTTCAACAATAAGATGTTAGGTCTGTTAGAGAATTTTGCATCCGCTTAATATTAACCATAACATATAACCATATATTAAAAAAACCTTATTTCTTAGGTATCCCGGTCTTCCTCAACCCCCCCTTCCCCCATCCCACACACACACACACACACTCACATATTCTTCCTCTCTTTCAGGCTCCAGAAAAATGGAGCATAAGGGGAACAGCTGGCATGAGACCTGTTTCACCTGTCAACGTTGCCAGCAGCCAATCGGTACCAAGAGTTTTATCCCCAAGGAGAACAGCAACTTCTGTGTGCCCTGCTACGAAAAGCAGTTCGCCATGCAGTGTGTGCAGTGCAAGAAGGTAGGAATTTATCCTGCAGCATTGAATATATACAGTAGCAGTCAACGGATTGGACCCACTTTCTCCAGTTGGTCAGTTGATTGCATCAATTGGTCCCAAATGTACAGCTTCCCTTCTTTCCTTTTTTGGTACCCTCAGCCCATCACCACTGGAGGGGTGACCTACCATGAACAGCCTTGGCATAAGGACTGCTTCCTGTGCACTAGCTGTAAGACCCAACTGTCTGGCCAGCGGTTCACCTCCCGCGATGACTTTGCATACTGCCTCAACTGCTTCTGCAACCTCTATGCCAAGAAGTGTGCCTCCTGCACCACTCCCATCAGCGGTAACCACTCGATACCTTGTCTATTTTCTGTCTGTTGATGTGTCACGCCAAGCCTTTGACTATGTATTGAATTGTTCTGTTGGTCTTGGATTCTGACTGCTCAGGGCTGGGAGGCAGCAAGTACATTTCATTTGAGGAGCGTCAGTGGCACAACGATTGTTTCAACTGCAAGAAGTGTTCCGTGTCCCTGGTGGGGCGTGGCTTCCTCACAGAGCGTGACGACATCCTTTGCCCCGAGTGTGGAAAAGATATTTAATTTGATTGGGAATGTTGAGAATATATATTCAACTAGACATTGGCCGTGTGTCAAATCAGAAATAGGGTTAATTGAATGAAGGCGCATGACATAGCTACAAATATCAATGTATATATGATATGCTGGCACAGTGCTGGAACTAAATATGCTAGATTATTTGTGCATGAATGCCTGTAGACAAAATCAAGTTAAATGCAAATATATTAAAATACCCAATAGAATATATATGCTTGTAACTGTCAATTAACAGAAGTGCGTATGAATGTGTACATATTTTAGGGCTCATTTTAAATATGGACAAACACACAAAGGGACAGATTGACGAAGGCTTACTGTGGTGCAAATTTGGACCAGATTTTTATACAACACCAAGGATAAAGGCATTTTTCTTTGGTAAAGTTCAACCATTTACCTTCAAGTTTTTTTATTGACAATGTAATACAATCCCATAACTTAAAAGGTGAATATTTAACAGTTAAGAGTGCCATATTTATGTAAATAAAGCTTTCGTTTAGATGTTTGTTATTTTCATAGACTGCTGGAACAAATGTTACACTGGGTGCAAAGGCTTAGTAAATCTAGTTCCTGTAGAATCTAACTGTGGGTCTACAATGCTGCACCGCACTTTGTATACGTCATTTTCCTAAGGCAATCCAAAGCAAGTTCCAACTCTAAAATTTAATAAACATATTTCAAAACAACTCTAAATTATTTTACTTCTAGCTGGAACAATAAACGGCATGGAAGACGGGTCTGCCATCTAGTGGTTGAGTGTATATACAAATTAGTTTTTATCAATAACCCACAAATTACTTGTACACAAATTTACTCCACTCACAACCATGTTGCAATACCATGTATGGAAAAGGAGGAACGAGACCGACAATATATATGCTTACTCATGGGAACACATTTTGTAACATTAAATAAATATAAACGGGATAACCTTCTGAATACACCTCTACAGATTTGTTCAATAGGTGGAAACCAGTAAATATTCCATGACTCCATGCCTTGATATACAAGATAGAAACAATGCAGGCTAGAGTAGACCATTTGCTTTTAACCACTCAGACAATACAAAATATCCCGCCATGTCCATTTTCTCCAACCAAGTCTTCCTTCACATGTAATATCCTTTATGTGGCTTGTCATAGAGAGAGTCGATCACTTGAGAGTTGAGTAATTCCGTTTACGCTGATAAGAGGTACTCCAGTTCAGTCAAATCCAATCCACCCCATTGTTTCATACCTCCTTTTTTAAAATGTTCATCCTTCTTAGACATTATTAGAATTTAATACTACTGAGTGGTACACACAGTGTATACTAGAAAGCCAAGTACAACGAAGGGAGTTGGAGGCATACCAAAACTTTTCACCGAAAGTTTATTTCAGCACATTACCTAGACTTCCCAAGTAATTGTGATTGAGGGGTCAAGGCCAGCACACATGATGGATTTTCTTCTTAGCTTCTGGAGAATTCCCTGGAACCTAAAAAGATGTGGGACACAAATAAAATCCTATTATACTCCACTGGGATTTTAAATGCCAACCGTTATTAGCGCTTCAAAGTATGATTCAATAACCTTGTGGATTCGATTACCCATACCTCTGTGTCTGCCTCTCTTTTAAGGTTCACTGCTGAAGGAACACCAGCATTGCTCTTTCCTGAACGACTCTTATTGAGGCTCTCAAAACCTCTGGCAGGCGATTGAGGGGACGAGGGTAAGGGTTGTGTATGTGAGCTACTTGAGAGCTTACGGATGGGGTTGGATATGTTCATGGAAGGAGGAGGTTTAAGCCTGTCGGTGAGGCCGAACACCGTGGCTCCTTCCGGCTTTTTCAATCTGACAGTGCCGCTGGAAGAGCTGCCATCAAACACAATCAGCGGCCTCTTCCTGTTATGGTCATTTGGTCTACCGCTGCAAAAACACACTTTGTTAAGTAAAGAGTATACCAAAGACATTTGTCTTGAAAAGTCAAAAGGGACACAATTTTTTTTTTTTTTTTACTTTAACTCATGGAGACAAGCTCTACCTGTGTGACTGGCCATGAGATTGTGCTTCTCTTGCATGGGATCTCTGCATCCTCCTACCCCAGCGGCTGTCGGGCAGCGGTCGCTGCGGGAGTGGGATGACGTGTCGAAGGAACAACTTCATGAGATGATCTCTGCTCACATTTTCTCCAATTCTGATCTTCCTCTAATTTGAAAATATTAGGTCAATTTAATAATGTCGCATTAATGTTCTATTTATTAAAGCTGTATTAACATATAAAAAATAGAAAAAGAAAGCTTTTGTATTTTTAAGTAACCTGGTTTTTGACATAGAGTACAAATTATAAGATGATTGACGTCAATGCATGCCTTGATCTGCCAAACCAGCACGACTGAGTGTGAGGATTGCTAGCTTACGCTTCATTAAGCCTCCCTCTGTTTGGAAACACATACTACATACTAATATATTTCAGTTACGACAATAGTGCAACCAAAACCTAGTATACCACTGTTTTTTTTCTTTTAAAAAAAGTCACTTAACTTCCACCTTTTAAAACAGTTTGGACAATTTAACTTGGGCTCTCACAAATGGTGAAGTTCAGCCTTAAACGACAAACATTCCATATAAAAATATCATTCACAGATGTTAGTAAGTAAAAACATACGGAAAGGTTCTTTAAGGCAACTATATAAAGCGAATAAACAACACATCAAAAAAAGAAAGGTGTTCATAAATCCCTTATCTGACTCTAGTTTATGTGTTATTGGCATTAGATTGTTTCGGAGTATCTACTTAGTCTGCATCAAGGGACTCTGAATTAATTCCCAGAGGGCAGGGAGAAAATTTGATGGGTCAGTCACTATCCTATTGGCTTGAAACAATCTTTCATGCAGTGTGCATTCATTGGTCCAGTTTGTTCTTTATTTACAGGAGTTTACCAAGTCTGATGGGGTCTCTAAGACAGTCTTAAATTAAACATTGTTTGTTAACACAATGAAGTCTGGATCAACTCAAGAAATTATGTCGTAATCTGCCTCAGAGATTGTCCACATGGCATGGGTCAAAGGTGGCATTGCATTCATTGCATTTATGTGGGCGTTAAGCATTGTCTAGGAGTAGCATATTTCGGTTTCCATTTCCAATATATAGTAAGTCATCCAGGGACATTTCTCATACATTTCACACTCTATGTACCATTTGCATGCTTGTTTACTGTAATACTTAGTTTGTTGAAGGTGTATTCGTTTAAAAAGGTGAAACCGAACAACCTCTGGCTCTCCCTGTCTGTCTGGTTGTTAGCCGATAGCAATATGTTGCTAATGCCACACACAACAAACATCCCAAATATAACGGTTTTTTCTCTCAAGTTACATTAACAATGTAAGTAACATCTGACCGCTTACCTCCTGTAAAATAATACGGAGAAATTCTTCGGACAGGAGTTCCGGGTGTAGTAACAGGCCTGCATTTGATGCACATTTGTCTTTTTGCACAGTGTTGGCGTAGCTCGCCATGTTTAACTGTCCCATCATCCTTTGCGTTACTAAAAAACTGTTAGTTCAAGATAGGTCCAGTTGGTTCCTCTGAAATTACCTTTTTCAGATTGTTCACTTTACCAACAAAGAGAAAATTGACGTAAAGTTGTCGGTGAATTGATCTTCACACTCAGATTAGAGTGTCGTAACCTAAACCATAAACCTTTTGTTCCGTTCCTTACCACCAAAAAATAGCTAGTGCAATCGATGTATATACAAATAGCAATCATCTCATGGGTCACGGGCTGTTAAACACGTTGTACGCACTTATAGCCTACTACGAGGGCACTTTCAAATAGACTGGAGGTTTTAGGTAACTCAGCCACCCGAACAAATATTTACATTGTAAAAGCTGCCAACTTTACACGCAAAGCACAATGTTTCATCTTTATTGCATCTTTTTTCATTTTTATGAAATATGATGTGGACTTTGGATTTGATCGTTCCCTTGTTCATTCATGAATTTATTTTTTAAATGAACTGATCTTTTGTTACAGGTTTTCCCGCATTACATAGTAACATGTAAAACAATTATTAAGTGAACAACACTTATAGACGTTGCTCTTAATCGCAATAACGAACACTGTTATTACAACTGAAGTCCTTGTTGATCATTACAACTTTCATAATTTCCTACCAATATTACTGACAGGTACCACCTTCTGTGAGAGGAACAAAATGTGATTTTATCGGCTCATTGTTTTCCACAGCGCGAAATTAGTGCTTAGGTATGGAGAGATAAAATGTAAGATACTATGAATGTTTGTCAGAGAGCAGTGCTGTGGTAGCATGTCATTTACACATTTATTTTCCATGGGGCAAAGTTTGTGGAAAAAGGATTCCCTCATGGACTGTATTGTTGAATCTATTGATGATATTTTTTTACAGTTTCTTATGTGCTAATGTTACATTAAATACTATTGCTATAAACCTTGTGCTATTGTCATAATCACCAGATTATGGTGAGATCAGATGTATTGGTAGCTAAACTATTGGGGTTCCCTCTAAAATAACTTCATAGATTATGCCCCACTTCAAACCACCAGGCTGCTTCTAATCCAAAGTAACTCATGAAAAATTCCAGCAAATATAGGTGTTTCTATATCTGTGTGTGTTTAGCATTGACCTTACACAGCTGACTGAGTTTCACTGCACACGTAGATGTTGCTGGGCCTCACTCTCCTGCGACTCCTTCCTGAAACCCTAGGGCACAACCTGCAGCTTTTGGGCATGAACTCCAAACAGGCCTCCCTGAACTTCCTGATCCTCCAGCAGTAGATCACAGGGTTGAATACTGTTTTCAGGTAGCTAAGCCATAGAGCGCCCACACTGACTGGGTAGAAGGCCGAGCTATAGAAGAATCGACGGCTGAACACTGCCAGTAGGCTGACGACCGTGTGAGGCAACCAGCACACGGAGAAACCAATGAAAAGGATAAGGATGGTGGTAAAGGCCCGGGTCTTGAAGCTCATGTCCACGTTGACCTGAGGGCGGCGCTGCAGTCCGGTGAGGCCCAGCTTGCTGACCTGATTGAGGGCTGGCAGGCTGGAATGTTCGCTGGTGTGATTGTGGATACGCAGGGCATTGCGGCGCACAGTGTTGAGGATACACAGATAGGAGTAGAGCATGACACCAAACGGCACAAAAAACACGGCCACTGCCAGCAGAACCGTGTAGCAACGATCCGCCAAGGACTCGCTGTATCCCAGCACGCACTGAGGGGCCCAGGCTCCCCCGATCCCCGCCGCCGCCGCTCGCCAGCCAATCACAGACGGTAGCGCAACACACAGGCTCAGCGCCCAGGAGGCTGCGATGAGAAGCTTTGCACGGTGGGGTGTTAGCTTGTCTTGCCTCTGCACAATGATGAGGAAGCGGTCCACGCTTATGATGAGAAGTATAGACACGCCCTCCAGGACAAACAGCCAGTACAACATTATGGACGCACGACAAAAGCCGCTCCCAAAGCGCCAATCGGAGGTGGCCACAGTCACGGCCGTGAAAGGCATGCAGAGGAGTGAGAGCATGATGTCAGAGAATGCCAGAGTGGCCAACAGCAGGTTTATGGCAGATCGCATAGCCGGCTTCTGGTAAACAATCAGACACACAATGGCGTTGCCGAGGAAACCAATGGTGATCATGAAGATCATGATGGCAGCTAGAGTGACCCGCAGGGTGACGGGCATAAGAGGAGTCTCGACTTCGGACGGCAAGATGTCTACCTCTGCCTCCTCCCCGTCTGGCTCCATTAGGATACACCCATCCAGCAGGCTTTCATTGCAATATGCCATTTGAAACAGTTAACACGCCACGTCAGTCCAACGACGTCAAGTAAATATCAATCTTCATAGTTTCCTTTGGCGGTATCTTCCATCAGTTAGCAATCCACAGCATGACCTAAAACAGAGAAACACAAGGGGAGCTTGTGACAGACAAAAATCCCTTTCCTGGAAAATCAAAGTAGACTTCTTTTTTACATGATATTACAGTTGCTGTGAGATATTGCTCATTCTCAGAGACTTTACAATGAGATACCCACACATGCAGCTACCTAGTGATGATTGGACAGGGATCAGCGTCTCATCCCTTACTCAGAATGACTGAACGGTTTATGTTCATCGGGTAATTACTCCATGACCAGGAGTGTCATGCCCATGCCTCTGATTCTGATGAACGGTCACACAAGCCATGAGATGGATACACAAAATAACAGTCCTCAAATTTAATGGAGACAATGCAGACACCATAACCATAATATAACACTGCCCATAGACAGGGGGAAGGCTTCCTTGTGGTTAATCATCAGGGTGAGGTGTATTCATCCACACAGCATACATTTTGAAGTCAGACATATGCACGACAGAGATAAGCAGCATGCAATACGCGCACTGTGTACACACACAAAGGCACACTTGAACGTAAGTGTGTGGGCTGGCATCCACACAGACACACATGACCACACACACACACACACACACACACACACACACACACACACACACACACACACACACACACACACACACACACACACACACACACACACACACACACACACACACACACACACAC
>JAVQJS010148951.1:0-12489 GCA_036024795.1 Galaxias rostratus | reverse complement strand
AAGCTGATACATCCTATGGCAACATTTTTGGCATCTTATTTCTCTTAATCTTCACTGTGCCTACCTCCCCTTAACTGACCGGGTATAACAGTAACCGGTAAACTGCCTCATGGCGGCTGTGGATCAGCATCCCCAAATGTGTGGGAAAACCAGTTTTAGTGTGCATGCCAAACGCACATTAAGACCCTCGCATGTGTTACACACAGAAGTCCTTGATTACAACGGATCGTCACACTTTCAACCATGATGCTTCCGTTGAGTGGGTCATTTGAGTACAACATTCATTGTGCAAGGTGGAAAACTACACTCTTTAATTAGATGGAAGGTAGTTTCAACAGGTACATTGCCTCTGGCCAGGATGTCCGAAAGACAAGATGAACTCTGTGTTTTGCTTGCACATCACGTTCTACCCTGAAACAATCACTAGTATCTGAACCATTCCCTTAAAGTGAGAAGATAATTTTCAGTAGATATTGCACAGCTCTTTTTTCACACAGGCTGTTCTTCAAGCACTAGCAATTAAATGAATTTAAAGATGTTAAATACCTGTTACTATTCAGTGGAAATACTATAGTTCAAGATAACGTCAGCAACGCGTCCAAACAGCATCTAAAAAGTATTAGAATACTTCTATTATTTCTCTTTCAAATGTAAACTATAGTCACCCTGTGACTATGTGCTGCCAATACGTTCCTAGCAGTGCTGTTGCACTTAGATCTATTTTGGGGGGATGTGATCATCTGTGCTGTATTCGAAGGGCTGGATCATGCAGAGTTGCCAGTAAATACATGTAAACCCATGCCGTTAACATGACCAGTACCTTCCAGCTGTCAAAAAATTTGATCAATCGAAACCAAAAATATTTGAGTGATTTTTGATTTGTGTCCTTAAGTTGTGTCCTTCTGCTGGGTCATTAATATCATGCTGTTGCTGATTACAGAATTGAGACAGTCAAGGAAAATAGTATATCGTGGGTCAAAGCAATCATGCATGTACCAAGATATTTTTTATGGGTATGATATGTATCGTAGACGATGACTTCATTCGAGTGCATAAACAATGGATTGCTGTTCCAGTGCAAAAACATCTGACCTCTCCATGGTAGCTGGTACTAAGAATTAGGTTGGCCCGAATTGTTTCCTTCTTCCTCTCCCTTCTAAGACCTCTCACCGATTCATGGAAGGGTTCCCGTCATCGCAGTGGAAAAGGGCAATGGGGACAAGTCCGGGCAAATCCTGCCAGATATACTATCTCAAGGACCCCCTACGTGCGTCTAAAAAAGGAGGGAGATGAAGTGCAGGGATCAAATAGACAGTTGTCGCCAGAGTGTTTACTCACCGATAGGACACATAACTACATCTCTGTCTTAGTGTGACTGCTCAAGAATAAGGGAGGGAGGTCCGGACAATAATATTACAAACCAGATGAAAAGAACGCAATGTGCTTGGATGTGTCCAAAACATACCTCTATCCCCTGAACACCTCAGTCCTAACCCAAGAAGAAAAAAAACACAACCAAATAACTTGTGAGGTGAAGAGTTTCACCTGATTTGATCATGGCTGAACTTGACACAATGGTTTAAAAATGGGTTACGCAGTAAACCTTTCTATGTCAATAAATAAAAAAACTTAAAGGAATGTTGTCAAAAAAGCTATGTGAGTATGCGTGTCAACTTTGTCTATTTAACCTATGTATTTAATATACTTGAAATAAACTTCAATTTATGCACCCTGCCAGACACTTCCAAGCCTTAACAAATTGACCTTTGAACTTAAGCTTGGTATTCCATTTAGAATTTTTCATGATTTTCTTTCTCCCTGTGTAGAAGGTTATCCATGGGTCAGGACCACATTAGTCATTAAAATGAAAGTGGAGAGGAGCTCACGGGAGGGGAAAGTACACACCAAAGCATGAGAAGTTACGAATATTCAATTAAAAATAAGAACTCTACTGAGGCCCGAGCGAAGAAAAGTATATGTGCAATTTTTTCTTTTGAGGGGATCTGCAGTTCAAATGTAAAAAAAAAAAGAAGAAGCTTTTAAAAACAAATCTTTCTGATGTGCAACACATTTTGGTGCGTTCTCCCTCGAGGTCCACACATTTAGATAATATAAAGAGTTCCGCTGGAAACGGATGAGTCGTTTTGTTAAAGGGAAAAGGGTGGGGGGAAAAGTTACTGGATTATTTGAAGTGAGGGGGCAGGATCAGTGCATTTGAGTGCACAGAAGTGTCTGGCCGTGTCTGGCCTTTGTTTCCTGGGGTCAGAGGGCATCTTCTGGGAGTTCCTCCAATCCCCCAGGTCTCATTCAGAAGTAATGTAGCAGACAGAGCGAATCACTCCCCTCTCTTCAGCCTTTAGACTCACCCAAGGAGACCCCTTCCACCTCAACACTTTCTCTGTTTACCTGTTGCTCAAGTTGGGTGCGCAGTTATTCTCAAAGTGGAGAATGAAAGATATGAAATATGAAAGATATCACACTCACAGCAGCACTAACACACCAGGGTTCCAACATTGCATTTTCCTTTATCTCCTTGATGAACTCTTATCAGATATACTGTACGTAAAATACCATCTCACAAGATTGTGTTGAGATTCACGTGAATTTGTGTGGTTTCGGCTCCGTGAAAGATCCCGTTTTTAATGAGCCATCGTGACGTCTCTTTTAAAACTGAATTTGAGCGTTCCACAGCTGGTTCACGCATATTTTTCTCACGTCCAGCACAGCGTTTCAAAGAATGCCACTCAGTCGCATTGTCAGGCAGACAAGAGCAATTGAGCGGTGCATGAGTTGGAGTGAACAGCGCTAGGGGCTCCCTGGGTGGGGATGTTTGAAGTAATAGTGTCAACAGGATCTAGCAGGCTAAATTACTTTGCTGCGGCCTGTCTTCTTCTTCTCCTCCTCCCAAGTGCATTCTGAAGAGCTTCATGGTCGTGCTTTTGTCCGTCGAGCTAGGACCCCTGCAGTATTTACATACACTTACTCTTGTGTCTCACTCAACGGTGAATGAGGAGCGAGAGGCAATGAGGCATGGAAGTCAACTCTACGGCCTTTTAGTCTCCAATGACCAGTAACCTCTCAGATGCTAATAGCTGGTGAAACGTACATCCTGGAGCGAACGTCTTGCGGAGTGACAGACTTGCTTTTGTTGGCCCCTACCGAGGGTCAGGATCCTGCTTCGCTAGCTCATCAAAGAGGCAGAAAGAGTGGGATCAAAAACAGCATGTAGGCGAGAGAGCGAGAGTTAAAGAGAGTGAGGACGGAGATGTGCGTTATAGTGAACAGATGGAATAGAACATGGGCCTTGTGTTCGCTCACGCAGGCACTTAAGTTGTAATAGACATTTGGTCAGGTGACAGATCAGCCGAGTAGATTTATTATCAGAATACAGCAAACCTATTGCAAAGCCAGACTGGAATCAGACAAGGGAGGTCAATCTTTCACCGTCATTTTAGCTTTCGCTTTTAGTTACTGTAAGGAGAGAGTGTTTTGATTTTGTCAAGCACATCCAAATGCTGTGTCCCACGATATCTGACTGTCAGTGTTGTTATCACAACTCCGCCAGACCAGGCCCCTTCCACAGTGCCTGTCTTTCAACCTCAGTTAGATCGAGCACATCCTGGAAAATAACTGAACATATATATATTTTTTTTTTTTGCCCTGGTTTTCTTTATTTTTGTGCCGTGTGCACTTGTTCTGCCATCGATCATGCTGCTGGAGCACCACTCTGGCAGTGGCCTCAGGCACATCGAGTGCCCTACAGTGCGTTCTGTGTCCTAGCAGAACAAACGGAGCTGTTGTTTGGGCGCAGACAAGCTGGCCGAGGGACAGAAGACATGGGCCAGACAGGGACACTCAAATACACATGCTGCGACAGCACCCCACTGGCTAACCCAGACAGATAAGTGACACGCACAGAAATTGGCGTGGAATGCACTTTCTGAATATTTGTATTTTGAGGAGCGCGGCTATCTTTTTTTGGTCTTTTCAGCAAGTTTTAGGTTTTACTTTGACTTTTCATTTCTGTTTGGTGGTGTTAAAAACAATGAGGACATGGTAAGCATCCCTGTTGAGTTACAATGGTTCTGATATTATTTTTACCAAAACAGTTATTCACAAAACACATTGTGGACATCATAATATTCAGTACAATATTTACAAAGGTGCATGCAAAGACATCATGAGAAGAATATTATCATGCCTTATTTTGATACAGATGAGTTCTCTCCCGCCACAGCACACCACTTTCACCATGTCAGATCCCATCTCTGTGCCTCAGTCAAGGATATTAGTTTAAATCTGGCTGGCCATCAACAATGTGCCAACAAAATATCACTTCAGCTCCGTATCCTGCAGCCATTTCTGCATGACTCAAATGGCTGGCATGTTGATGTATTATTTTCAGGAGAAACTCACATGCATTTAGTTCCATGCTGGAACAAGCAATTATCACCTTCAGTCAGCCTGGAAACTATAGTTAGAATCAATGGAAGTTATTTGTTACTTTATTTTTGTAAGTAAACCCACCATAGTCGTCTTTTAATATGAGCTAAACATACCGTGCATCCGGATAATATTCATACACCTTCACTTTTTCCACATTTTATTAAGTTATAGCCTCATTCCAAAATAGATTAAATAAAAATATCTCAACATTCTACATACAATACCACATAATGACAAAGTAATACAAAATAAATTTGATTTTTTTTTGCAAATGTATATAAAAAATATATAAATGTACAAAAGTATTCTCACCCTTTACTGTGACACTTTAAGTTGAGCTCAGGTGCATCCCGTCTCCACTAAGCGTTCTTGATTGGAGTCCACCTGTGGTAAATTCAATTGATTCAACATGATTTGGAAAGGCACAAACCTGTTAAAAATAAGGTCCCACAGTTGGTAGTGCACGTCAGAGCACAAACCAAGTTAAGAAGTTCAAGGAATTGTCTGTAGACCTCCGAGACAGAATTGTATCGAGGCACAGATAAGTGTGCGAAAAAAATCAGAAACTTTGAAGATCCCAATGAACACAGTGGACTGTATCATTTACAAATGAAAGAAGTTTGGAACCATCAGTACTCTTCCTAGAGCTTGCTGCCTGGCCAACCTGGGAGATTACCAAGAACCCGCTGACTGAGCTCCAGTGTTCCTCTGTGAGACTCTCAGACCATGAGAAACAGAATTATCTGGTCTGATGAAACCAAGCCTTTTGGCCTGAATGCCAAGAGTCATGTGTGGAGGAAACCAGGCACTGTGTGTCACCTGGCCAATATCCTCCAAACAGGGAACGAGGAGGTGGCAGCATCGTGCTGTGGGGGGGTTTTCAGCGGCAAGAACCGGGAGACTGGTCAGGATCAAGGGAAAGATGAACACAGCAATGTTCAGAGAGATCTTTGATGAAAACTTGCTCCAGAGCACTCTGGACCTTAGACTGGGGCGAAGGTTCACCTTCCAACAGGACAATGACCCTCAGCACACAGCCAAGATAACAAAGGAGTGGCAGGACAAGTCTCTGAATGTCCTTGAGTGACCCAGCGAGAGGCCAGGCTTGAACCTGATTGAACATCTTTGGAGAGATCTGAAAATGGCTGTGCCCCGACGCACCCCATCCAACCTGATGGAGCTTAAAACAATCTGCAAAGAAGAATGAGAGAACCTGCCCTCAAATAGGTTTGCCATGCTTGTAGCATCATACTCACAAAGACGTGAGGCTGTCGGTGCTGCAAAATCTGCTTCCACAAAAAATTGAGTAAAGGGTGTGGATCCTTATCCCGCGATACATTTGCAACAAAAAAAAATGCAACTTTTTTCACTCTGTCTTTATGCAATATTGTGTATAGAATGTTTAGATATTTTGTATTATTATTTTGTCTATTTTTGGAATATGGTTGTAACATGAGATAAATTGTCGGCAGGAATAGGCTCCAGCCCCTAATGCAGTTCAGTATACTTGTTTTAATGTATTTCAACGTGCTATGCATCTATTCGGAACTATGTTCCTTTGAGTGAGGGTATAACTTTAGATTTATGAATAGACATAACCTAATCTTGATCAGCTCACATCCAGGGATAAATTGTTTTGTGTAGCGAATCAAAACAAGCCTGCCCATAACCCATTAAGAGATATTACAGATGTCACTGAGCTGTTGACTTTAACTCTCCAACTCTCACCTCATTGATTTATCAAAGTTTAGTATTCCATTCTCCACAAAACACTTCCATATGACACTGAGGCATACTCAAGGTCCATGATCTTGACAACTTGCAAATTACATTATTAATTAAATCAGGCTAATTATAGATGAAAGGATAAGCAAGAATGTATAAGCAACTATAAAGATATGATTTGTCAAGAAAATATAGTAACAGCAAGCTATTTGGCTTCCATCCATAATTCAAATACAAACGCTTAAGAAACTTTTCAAACAATACAAGCAGCAGGGTATTCAATAGATAGATGTAACATATTGACCAAAGAAAGTGAAGCATGCATAAGCTTCATCTCTCTAGCTGAACGCTTGCCAGGAGAAATCAGAACATGGATCTAACCTGCTCCCACTGCCATCAGGCACGAGCCACCCGCCACCACGTGTTCTGCTCACGCCCATCACTGGTCCGTTTCCAGATGTTCTCTGATATGTGAGAAACCTCACCCTGTAATTACAGTCTTTGGTGTGGACTCTTTGAAAGGGGACGGTGTCGATGTCTCCGTCGGACGGCATAGCCTTTCTGTCTGTTTTAGCCTTACACCTCCTTTTAGTCAAAGGGAATTCACATACCCCAACTATGAAAGTTATTAGTTATGCAGCACGGCGGTTTTTATTCAAATGGAGGTTCAATGAAGTGTTAAGTGATATGATTTTGATAAAAGGGAGGTTTCATATGACGTCAACATCTTTGCAGTTGATGCTTTCATTGGACAGGCCACGTCAATGTGTCCTTTTTATTCTCCAATTTTTGTCTTTGAAGGATACAAGTAAATTGTTTATCTTGTTAATGTTGTTCTTATATGCATTGTTTCGTTATTTTTTGACTGGAATAGAATCGACGCAGAGCCATTTGTCCCAACCTTCTGCTTGCTAATTGAACAACAGAAACTTTGTAACAAGTAATACCCCCTACGAGAAGAAGGAAGACAAATACAAGAAATTGTGTTTGTGTGACTGTGCAGGAGTCTCAACTCCACTTAGGTAAGCTAGTGCAACACGTGCAACGATGTATTCCTAACAGTCCTCCCTTGAGCCTCTGCTTCCTTTTCCTGTCCGACCTCGAAAAGCCACCTCTCTCTCACCCAACCAACTGGCCTCGTCTGCATGACATGGTGCGCCGAGGGCTTAGTCCTAAGCACCATCGGTCATGTGTCTTCTGCCCCTTCACGCGCCAGTCACACCGTAGCTTGCCCGAGCCTCTTCAGTGGGATCAGTGGATGGGAGCTTGACTGCAACTTAAGTGACCGGGCAGCGCTTGCTAACTGGCAAGTGTCTGCTGCGGCTTGACTGGGAGATGGTCCGGGGGGATTCAAGGTGGTGAGCTGAGCTGCTTTATAAGGCAGGGATCAGCCTCGCCAGGCCTTGGAAACCACGTCTTTGTTGTGATGGGGAGTCACATGACAGGGGAATCTGGCACCAATCCACAAGGTTAATTTATATATGGCTCCGGTGATGTTTCAACGTGCCACACACATTTGTCTATTTGTCTTTTTTTTAAAACTATCTCCACAATCAAAAGATGCAGATACAGAACCCAAACATCTACAGGTGGTTCGAAACGCAAAAAGTTAAATGCCCTCGTACCTGTTGTGGTTCCAGGTTCGGCACTGTACAAATTAAGACAGCACAGTGGTTTTGGATACAGCTAACCTACAATTTCTTTACCTCTGATGATAAAAGCATTAGATGTGTTGACAATTTCCTTATCTTTTACGTGTCACTGTTCGACTGCGTACCTGCTATGTTCCCCACCTCGAAGGGTTGTGGGTCAAAAAGTACGGCTTATTTTCTCCATCAACTCTCTTCTTGGTTTGGGTCGGTTTGCCCAGTTCTTTATGGACAACCCAAACGCACGTCTGCGCGAACACAGTTCTGAAAACACATTACAGGCTCCCAGACCGAATGATTCGTCAACGGTGTGTGTCGACTGGCGACGAGCACTCCTCGACGCCAGGTTGAGACAACCAACAAACAGACGGAAGAACAATCGGTGGCATCTGTCTGTCTGTTTGTTTTTTTTGTTTTTTTTAAAAGAGATTCTCTATATTAAGCAGCTGACTGGAAGCAGACGTGTCCTTCCTCTAAGCTAAGGCTATCAGACGCCTAAAGCTGCGAGGGTAATGTGCCCTGTGAGACTGCTAAAGCCCCTGTAAGAGTGATTGCTTCTGTCTGGTTTCACAGCACAGGGACTTCACAATGTTAAGCACAACTGAAAATAACATTCATCGTCCAATGAAAGTATTAATACAGTCAATAAATGTTTTAGTTCTGTACTACCCCAGCTTAGTGTTGTGGTCTGTCGTAGTGGAAAATGCACCCTCTAGACAGGTTTCTATAACAACGCTCATCCTAATCGCTCTTCACAGCCAGACAAGCAACTGCGGTCCTCCCCTCCTGCCCTGCAGGTCAGGGACGCGCCGATTACCCTGCAAAACCTTCATCCTATCCAAGCCGGGCGCTTTCATCTGTGTCGGTGGGTCACCCCTCAAAGCCCCGTTGCCGGATTGGCGCTCACCAATTAGCGCAGATCAGAGTCAATTAGCTTTTGGCAAGCCGCCGGGGGTGTCACATGACACCTGTTTTGTGCTGATGCTACCTGACAGGGCCCCAGAGCGGTCACGTCTGCTGCACTAGGCACTGCTGGGATAGCGCATGAAGAGGGCAATGTGAGGCACGGAGCAACAACACCCAAAACTACAAGACGGAGGATTGGTGAAGCAACGGAACGCATTGAGACACACGACACGTGATGTGGTGTTTGGACGAGGACCGCCCTGCATCGCTGTTGACCATGGTTTCCCATGTCGGATCCATGTGTTAAAGACTGTGTGGGAATCCCATTTAGAAGTAAGGAAGCAGACAACAACATGTCATTGGTATGGCACAGGTGGTCTGGCCCAATAATCAGTTCAGAACACCAAATCCAAATGGGACAGCATTATGGGTGTGTCTGAAAACAAAAACAATGTGCCATGTGCATTAGCTAGAATAGACAAACTGTGAGGCTTCTCTATGGATTTCCCTGGGTTGTGTTACCAAACAGTCTCCAAAACTGCACATGTTTCAAGACGGCTGGATGTTAATTGCAATACTGGGGTCGGTTCATCATCATGTTTCATCCATGAGTCCTTTTGATGAGCCTCCCCATCAAAATATGCTTTTAAGAAGTAAACAAACTAGGCTAATAAAGTGTCTCAAATGAATACATTTCAAGTCAAGCTGCTCAAATGCATATATAACATACAACAACAATAACAAATCGGTTGTGGGGGATCAGTCTTGTAAACCTGTGAAAGTGTAAAAATTGAAGAAGGCAGTAACATCTATAGTTTCCTGATCAGTGGTCCATATGTCATCCGAATAGCTATACACAATTATACACATTATACACAATATCCATTAGCCTGGATACAGTTAATCGTGATCGTTTTAAAGCCTTTGAGCTGAAAACAATGAAGGAGATGAGAGGAGGAACGCATTGTCCATTTGTTAATGTCGGTGAACAGTGTGGTTAACATTATTCCAAAGGGAAAACTGTGGAATGAGAGCTCACAATATTATTCTCAGTGAATTTGACTTACCCCAACAGACTGAAATTATGTCAATTAGTCAGCCATCAGATGCCATGACATCCTCTTCTGAAACCTTCTGTTGTTTAGTTGTTACAGTGTAAACGTCTGACCCACAGCAATTGTGATAATATCTTTTATTTCACTTTATTTTGTTTCTGGCGCCTTTCCTGACACTCAAAGCGCTTGACGGTCACCAATTAATAACACAGAACACACAATGGACAGCTATCAAACATTGCACTCAGTCTGAGTGACACAACGGCAGCCAATTTGCGCCAGACTTACTCTCCCAACACGTATTACGTCTTGCACACACACAGGGCACACCAACTCCGGTGAACTGTCAGTGATTGGCCAGAGCACCACTACGATGATGGTGAATTTGTTTTACATAGTGAATATGAAGTTTTTCCAAGATCATGAATTTGCGTGAAATGATTGATTGGGTCATGTAAAGAAATCTGTTATGGTCTTCAAATGGGTAGTGAATCAAATAATGAATTCCCTGTTTGCGCCAACTAGCAAAACCCGGTGTTGGGACAAAAATATTGGCCCAAATGTCACTGGAAGGTTGCAGTCTTCGAATCTTGTCACAACAGACTGTTTGAACCCTGGCGATGGGGATGGCATGATCCTCTTATTGTCATGGAGAGTAGTTAGGCTGGGACACAATGGTCTAAAGCTTCTTTAGGATGGCCCGCTAGACGGACGCTGTCAGTTCATAGGAACGGCTAAGACAGCCACACCTTCAGACAGACAATGACACACTGCAGAAGTTAGCAACGAATTGTGTAGGAAATTGCCCTGAGGTGGAAGGACGATTTTGTGCACAAAACACAATGACTTAAGCTAAAGTGAGATTTATTTAAAGCATACAGGGAGCACCTAGTGCAACCTCCCATGATACAATGGGAAAGCTTACAGTTTGTATAGGCTGGAAATGTATAAGTGGCCAATTCCGATTGGTCGAGCAGTAAGACGAACATGTTGGAAATCCCGAACCCTCCAAGAATCTTTAAAAAAAAGAAACATTTTATTTTTCCTGCACACACCGACTGTCTTTTGGTCAATTAAAGGTTGGAGCCGCCATTAAAACGTTGATGGGACAACGTTCTACTTGGGAAAAGCATGTTGAAAATGTCTGCCTAAAGAATTCGGATGCTTTACTGAGTTCTTGATCTGAGGTAGAGTCTCCTTTCTCCTTCTTCATGAGCTGACACCCCCCCACCCACCCACCCACACACACACACACACACACACACACACACACACACACACACACACACACACGCACACACACCAATACACCAGCTCATTACACCTCACCATCTCCACTCAAGTGGAATAACACAGACCTCCCCCATTAGTTCCCACTACCAAAAATCCCTGGCCAGGTCAACTGGGAGATTAAGATCCTTCAAATGGGGTCATGGAGATCCATGATCAAACGGTGGAACAGAGCCCGGCCCCTATAACCCCATTACGCCCACTTTATTCAGGGGACTCCGATCATGGAGACAAAAAGACCAAGCTACAAGCACCCCATAGCAGCCACCCAGGCCTTCCTTTCTGAAGAAGCCCTGATCTCTGACAACCCCGCCATTAATTTAGTAAGAAGTCTCAATTGATTCGGGTTGGATTATTTGAAACAAATCACTTTTTGGTCACGTATCAGAGCATTTCGGTCTGTTAAGTTCAACCAGGGATCTCATTAAGACCCTTGCCAGTTTTTCCATCAAATTCCTCATTCCTCTGGTTTGATGGGTGGTCCCATAGAAATACTGCTTTTGTCATCTTAATTATGTAAATGTAAAGATATCATCCAAAAAACATGAATTTGCATACCAGTTGTTTCAAGTACTGGTTCTTTGGTGCAGTTTGTATAATTTTTGCCAACCATGCATTAAAACAGTACAAATCAATATAATAAACAATATTAAAGACAACAGAACACGGATATGTGGTCAGCCATACAACTTTGTGTGGGGATATGATGGCAAACGCATCATTGCCTTAAGTTTATCAGATCTAGAGACAATTGGGCTGACAAAGCTCTGTCTGAGGATCGAAGGTTGGGCTTCTGCTTATATGATGTGACAATGTTGTATTGGCATATAGCTCCGCGCAGTGGTTACTTAGCCCAGGGACAGTGCGAGCAACGTAATATGGGGGAATATATCTTTTTTTCCAATTCATAAATTGTTATGTTAAGTCAATCAAAGGTAGCATATTTGAAAAAGTCTTACATTTATTACAGGCCTCCCCTCAGATAGCCATAAAGCAAGTGTTCTGAGAGAAAATTAATTCTCTATGATGAGTTCCCTTTTGCCCTGTTAGCAGCCTCTCAAAAAATATGTAGAAGCCCGGCAATCACAAATCAATCAGGACAGTTGTTGAAAAGAGGTGTTGCTACCTCCCGGTCTACTGTATCCATTTTAGGACACGTTTTGGTGTCAGTCTTACTCGGTAAGACTTGAGGCCAGGGTTCAAGTCATAATCTGTGCTTTGCAGGGTCTTTAACGTTAGTGGCGGAGATATCCTCTTTTGTGAGGATATATATATATATATATATATATATATATATATGCCCTGCGATGGATTGGCGATCTGTCCAGGGTGTACCCCGCCTCTCGCCCAAAGTCAGCTGGGATAGGCTCCAGCCCCCCGTGACCCTGCATAGGATAAGCGGTTCTGATAATGGATGG
>JAVQJS010148942.1:0-12025 GCA_036024795.1 Galaxias rostratus | reverse complement strand
TTCTAACAGTTTTATATAATGTACAGTATATAATATAATAGTCTAATAGCTTTACTTCATTTAATTACCCATGCAAGAAACTGTTTTCAAAACACAAATGTAATCCTTTTTATTACATTTAAATTATAATAAATAATTAATTTTATCACCATATTTGATTGTTTTTAATAATACATTTTGTATTTGATTCAAGCAACAAAAATTGGTTCCACAAATTTTAAATGTATGCTGTAAATGACATTGCAAATTACAAATTACAATGGCAAATGTACATTTTCCTTAGTCTGTGACTTAGCTGTGTAAAGCACTAACTGGCTTCATTGCATGTTTGCAACTGATCAGACTAACTGAATGAGCAAAGTTACTCACAGGCAGCCACTCATTTAAGTCATACAATATTTAGGTTACTACTACGCCTGGTTTACAACATCTAAAATCTAAGCAAACACACGTGTACACTGTGAGCGCATACAGTTTTTAGTGGCGGGCCGTTCTCTCAGAATAGGCTCCCCTACGCAATCTTAGAGACATATAGAAGATAGTCCCATTGGCAATGCTGGATATTTGGCAGACCATGTCCTGGCCAATGATATGAGCCTATTTATGACCATTTGTGCCCTTAAGCCCTGGAATCAGCCAATTAGAAGTGCACAAAGCCTGCATATTCAAATCAAAGCAAGTGCAGAACAGAGGCAGGAAATGGCCCCTAATGGCCCTATTATTCACGGTTGCGCAGCTTATTTGTTGTTCAACTCTCACAGGCTTTTGTAATGTTTGATTATACGCGAATGAATCTGTGGAAGTCCCTCACTCTCCCAGCCTCCGGGTCCGACTCGGAGAAGAGCCGGACATGCAGCAGCCGCCCGGGCCGAAGGGGAGAGTAGTGTCGTAAGGTAGCACTTAGCGGTGGAGGGGCCACGGTCAGGCCAGGTTGATGGAAACGTCTGCCCACAGCACCCTACACACCCACTGAGGACAACCTTGCCCCCCTCCCCAAGCATCAGGTTCACTAAACAACGGATATGTTTACCAACAACCACTGTGGCTTTCAGAGTCGCACTTGTGTTTCACTGTCTCTCTTGGTTAACCTTATTGTTTGTTTCTCCTGTGCGGTTTACTTTCTCTCCCTCCCTCCCCCTCTCACCACTCTCACCCCAGGTCTGTCCATCTGTGGGCACAACTGCCTGCTGACAGCCGAGTGGATGTCCGCCAGTAAGATTGTGTGCCGCGTGGGCCCCGCCAAGGACGACAAGGGAGAGATCATCGTCACCACTAAGTCAGGGGGCCATGGCACCTCCACGGTCTCCTTCAAACTGCTCAAAGCAGAGAAAATCGGTAAGGAGTCACAGGAGGCCAACCTCTGGGCTCTCACCCAACTAGCATTCCTCTCCTTTATTTTATAACTACGCTACCATGATGATGTAGGTGGCAAACAACATTTGATTGTGTGAACATCTTTGTGTGGCACAAAAGGTTAGAGTGGTCCTCACTTCAAATCAGGCCGATGTCACTTTGGTGGAGACGGAGCTGGAACACTGTCAGTGAATGGCCTCCTACCAGTGGAATGAGCTTCAGGTTTACTTTAGGCTTGCCACTTTATCAGCCTTGTGGTCATTTGAATTCAGATCAAAGACCTTTTGATTTGAAGATGTGGGCAAACTGCGTTTCGGTGCCTTTAGGTCTAATTCTTTATAATCTATTGCAAATTTTTGTGCTGTTTTTTTTCTTTTCTGTGAGCGCATATATCCATGGCTCAAAGGACTGTTTACCCTAACAAAGTGTGTTTGTGCGAGTGTGTGTGTGTTTCTGTGTGTGTTTAAATTGGTACATTTCATGTTAAACATAAGGCTTCTGCATTAGTGGGTAAAAAAGGATTTAGGAAGATATTTAAATTCAAAACCTTTCAAGCTGGCTTTATAGGAAACATGAGCGGTATAGTCAAGCTTCTCACTGTACTGGTGTGTCAGGTACTCTCTGTATGTGTGTGTATGTATGTGTGTGTGCGTGTGCGTTCATCTGCATCTGGTTGTCGTGGAGTTCCGCAGTTTGTTTGATGCCCCTGCCCTGTGTGCTGTAGGTATCCTGGACCAATCCGCCGTGTGGGTGGACGAGATGAACTACTATGACATGAGGACCGACCGCAACAAAGGCATCTCCCCGCTCTCCCTGCGACCCAGCAATCCTCTGGGCATCGACGTGGACAAGTACTGACGCACACACACCCCAATGCAAAAACGCCTACACAAAGACTTGAGACAATTACACACACTCGTAAACACACGTGCTGCAGTCATTGAGTGATGGTTCACATCTCTAAACAGAAACAAACTCTCCCCATGTGGAGGCGTTTGAAATATTATGCCAACACAGCATAGGCTGAACAGCCTCTAACCACTGCACTGAAAAAGTGGAAACAACATTATTGTGTTTAAAGTAGATAGGAAGAAAGGAGAAAAAAGAAGGGATTTGGAAATAGCCGGCCTAGCAACCCAAACACACACACACACACTCACATACTAATAGCAGGCTGTGTGGTGGCGCTGCCTCCCTCCCACGCGGCAGGCAGCACGAGCCCAGGAAGCAATGCATAGTTTGTGTAGTTAAGTTCTGACATGTCTATGCTTAATGTTTGTTTTGTTTAGAGGGGCCAGGGGGCAAGTGACCGCTCGTGGCCAGAGACGAGATCGTCCGAAATTGACTGCTGCCCATTCTGCACCCCCACTGCCCCCCCAAACCCCCTCCCCCATGACCTGGGTCACTTTTTTCCAGACAGACCCCTCAAAACACTTAGCCCTGTAACCCTTTTACCTTTAATTTAAATTTCTCTAGGATGTATGGTTTTCAGTTCAATGATGTAGACCAACGCGACTCATTCCCCACACTGCCTGTGTGTGAGTGTCGGCGAGAAAGCTGTTTACAATCTAAAATGTCCGACTTGGAATAGTGAAGCTGGCAACGTGTTCAGTAACTCGAAGCGTCTCCACACAGCGTGACTCTAATTAAGGGGTCTTGCACTTCTTTACGGTGAGGTCAGCGACTGTTACTCTTTTCCAGCCCAGAAACCAAAGAGGAGGGCTCCTGCCTGCTCTCAGAATGCCGTCACCCCGTGTCTGTTCGTTTGGGCCACGCACCCTCACTGCCCCCGTGTCCTGGGCGCCCGAACAGTAACACAGGAGTCCGCTGGTCCTCCAAGCTGGCCTACTACTGAACCGGCCATGCTTGAATAGCAAGAAGCAGAGGCTCGGCCAGCCGGAAGGCTTCCATAGCAGGGCAGAGCAGGCGTTTGGTGAGAGCATCCTTTGATAGGTTGCCAGCTATGGAGATGAGGGAATAGCATTAGCCAGCCGGGGAACGGTACCTCTCTACCCACTCACCTCACTCCCCACTCGTTGTTTTGTTTCAGACGTGGGTGCAGCAACGTTTTTAATCAACTCTGACCTTCCGTAATACAGGAACCTGTACTTTTAAATTCCCTTATTTTTTCCAATTTCCTTTGTCTGCTCTATCCCATGACAAACTATTCCTTTCTGTTTCAACCAATCAGTTCTAAACTGTCCTGTGTGCCAAGTATTTGTGTGCGTGTGCGTGTGCGTGTGCGTGTGTGTGTGTGTGTGTGCGCGTGCGTGCGTGCACTTGCTTGTGTATGTGCGTGTGCGCGTGTGTGTGTGTAACTGTTGGACCAGGGTTTGTTTGGTTTCTTATGTCGATGTGTCATTAGTACTGTTCAGACTCTCTGATGAGAGCTGGGATCTCCAGAGGCACCCGGGCGTCACAGTGCTCTTTCCTCGCTCTGACCTCCCTGGCTGGGCCCCACTAAGGCCACACACTGCCCCCTGCTGGAAGTCCTTACCCTGTCGTCCCTTACTCACCTTTCTCCTTATTCCACATAAACATGTGGTTGATCATATAATCCAGTTAATGGTTATTTTTTGTGCAAGCCATGCCTTTGTCTCTCTCCTTGTTTAGGGGTAAGCTCCCGCAGAAGGACATGGAGGCCATGTTCCCAGGGATGAGCGGAGATTTCACCGGGGAGAACTTTTCCGCCACTTGGTACCTCATCGAGAACCACTCCGGCACCGGGTAGGGCTCACGCAGCCTTTCCCATTCGAAACCAATCACATGCACGCGTGCACTAGACACACCCCTGTAGGACAGACTACTCCGGTCGTTTCTCAATCAACCTGATTTCAAACCGTTCAATTCAAAACCCAGGTACAGCACCAAACAGTAACAGGAGGTTGACTTTCCAAGGCGTAGAAAGTGAAATGTTAAGGAGTTTTCTGGGGCCTCCTTCGTGTGCCTGCAGCAGCCCAGGGGGTCCCAGGGGTCTCGGGGTCGTAAACAGCCGCGCCCTGGTGACCCCCCCCCGGAGCCCTGCTCTCTGTCATGTCGGAACAGTGGAGTTATTTTAGATGCTCCTGGTTTCCTCCCCTCTCCTGGTTATCCTCTGTCTAACCCAGACCTCGGGGCCCCACCACACACAGGGGCCTCTGTTTTGACTCGACCGTTGGGATTGTTTCTTCCTCCCGAGGAAATACTCGCGCACACGCCACACCCACCCTCCCATACACACACAGACAGACACTCACACACACTTCCCTGACCTCCGGTAAGTTTGTGCGGGGCAGTTGGAAGACAAACAGTCAATTTTACACTCCTAGGTGAAAGTGTGTGCTCGCACTGACTGGCTGTGTCTTGCTCCCACCCTACCTCCCCCCCCCCCCCCGCCGCTCCTTTCCGTTTCAGGTTTGAACAGCTGCGGACGGCAGCCAGTAACCTGAAGAAGCAGGCCACCAAGAAGAATGAGGGCAGCCTGGCCTACGTGAAGGGGGGCCTCAGCACCTTCTTCGAGGCCCAGGACGCCCTGGCAGGTGAGAGGCAAACCCCCCCAGCCCCCCTGCTCCAGGGCCTCTGTTGTCAGCAGGGCTGGGCTAGTGGGGATCCACAGGGCTCCATCATGAGGAGCATCTTTCATTCTGGTCAGGACTGCAGGACAAGTTGTGTGGAAATAGTGTGCATGTGGTACCTGGCATCCTTAAGGGAATGTGTATGTGGGTGTATGTGTGTGTCTGTTCGTGTGTGCACTTGTGGTCTCGAGCTCCTGGTTTTCCTCTTGCACTGTGTGTGTTTGTGTGTGTATATCCCAGCATTCCCTCTGTGCGGTTCAGCAGCGGTTGATTAAAGACGCTCGTTTGGCCTGCGTGTGAGAACGGGCCACTCTTTGCCACGTCAACGGCAGCCAAACTCAACACGCGTAATTCACCTCCATTAAAACCAGATCAGCGCTCACCCGTCAATCATAGCCGCTAGCCATCTGTACTCTGTCCCCACCGAGCATGGGTGTAGGTGCAGGGTGTGGACACTAACTGCCTACACACACACACACACACACACACACACACACACAAACACACACACACACACACACACAATTCATCAGATGTCTTTTCTGATAAGGCTGAGAGGTAGCAAAGAGTGACTGCTGTCTCTCTGCCAGGTACCTCCAACTCAATTGTTCACTCCATCATTCATAGTTTTGTCTGTTTACACGCCGTGCCGCTCGTCGACTTCCCCTTACTATTTATAAGGCAGTTTTTCTGCCTCCGTCATCATTATTATTGCCTTCCCTGTGTTTGTGCCCAAAGTGGGGAGGAGGGGGGGATGTTGTAAGGAGGCGCTACGTTCATTGTTGTCGCCTGGTTCTAAATAAACGGAGCTGCCCGACACAATGCAGGCCAGGGTAATAGGACTGATAGGAGCGATAACCCCCCCTCCTTAATGGGACCGGGGGAGGGAACAGGACGGGGACGTTCTCACGTTGGGAACCCAACGTGCCCCGCTCCCCGCCAGCCATAAGGAAGGCCACCGGGGGGAGGTGACCCAGGAAGTGGTGGAGTGACGGGTGTACTCGAGTGACCTGTGGGACGAGGAGGCCGTGCCCCAGTCGTGACAAGTTGAACGTTAGGCACATTGAATGGCTCACGTATAGCTATCTCTTACTCTGACTCTAGCCAGACACTTGTCCAGTGTCATTTGCTAAGGTTGGCACTCTTGCTTTGTTATTGAGTATTGGCAGCTGTAGTTGAGAGTCAAAACACGATATTCCACGTCTACGGTATTCACATGCGTAGCGTGCACGTGCCAGTGAAGTGTGCCAGCCGGCTCCAGACTGCCCGCTGCCAGGGCCGTCTGGGAAACTGTGAATCCCGCCTTTGTCTCTCCGTGCCTGGCGCTGGTCAGCCCGCTCGTGAGTCATTCCACAGAAGAGCCTCACCTGAGGTCTGCCATATAAATGGGAGGGAAATTAGCTGAAGTGTTGCGGCTAATTGCTGTTTAGCCTGCCGTGCTTCCAGCCCACTCCATCACCATTTCACGTCTATTTGGGGTCCCCTCCCGGGTTTATTTTCGATCCCGGGCACACGTGAGAGTTTTATGGATGGCCCTCGTAAAGCTGCGGCGGTTTTATAGCTAGGAGAGGAGCTGCCGACGGCCGCTGGGTGGAAACGAGGCAGGCCCGGCCAACTGTTCTCAGAGGGACGCGAGTTGGACGGAGTCACACAGAGGAGGTTCCCCTCCTCCTTCCTGATTGGCTGACACCGTCCCCTGCACCTCCTCCGCCGTCCCGCCGTGCGTGCCTCAACTCGACACGCGGCTGGGCCTCCGCCAGCGGAAAGCCACGGGGTTCTGTGCCGCAGCGGGAGGGGCGTGACCGGCGGACGTAACAGGCTCCCGTGGCGTTCCCCCGCCGAGCTCCAACCGACTGCTAGCGGAGCAGCTTTACGCATCCGCGTGCCAACGCCACCCGTTGGGTTGCCGTCGGTTGGCAGTGGCTTTGCGATTGTGGAAATTGTGAGTTGGTGTCAGGGCGGTGGACCCCCAAACAGGGTGGAGCGCGGTGTCTTCTGTGGACTCATCATCAACTCAAGTAAGGTTGACTGAGGCCAAGGGGTCAGACGCCCTGGATGTGGGGGTCATGGATCCTTGGGGGGGGTCACTCTAGTCCCATGTTTGGGTAGCGGGGTAGGGGAGGGGGTAGAGGTGCGTGGCCGATGGGCTGTAGGGGTTCAACAGGAAGCAAGTGGCTGTGTAAACTCCCCCTGTGACCCCAAGCCACCCGCTGAAAGAGGCAGTGGAGTGCCTAGCAGGGGCTGTTTGGTTAGGGAGACCCACCGACCTGGGGCTCTCTCCAAGGGGGTCCGCTGTCGCTGGGTTGACTGGCTTACCGACTGACTGACTGGTTGACTGATAGGATGGCCGACTGACAGGCTGTCCCCCCCCACCCCCCCTCCGGAGGCTTGTTGCCACAAAAATTGTTGAAATGTTGAGGTTTTGCATTGTTGTGTGAGGAGGAAGTGGGCCTGCGGTACAGGAAGCAGCGCGGCTACCGTGTTCCCAAAATGCCCCATTCCCAGGGCATATTCCCCCAGCCCCCACAGGAGTCAAAACATCTCCAGCTGGAGGGACACTGTATTTTTATTCTTATTCCTTTTTTTTTCTTCTTCCAGCGACTCCAGGAAGCAGAGCAGGAGCTGTGTCTCTTCCTCAGGTCTTGGCTAAATGTGTGTCTGTGTGTGTGTGTGCGTGTGTGCGTGTGCGTGCACGTGTTATCCGGACCCTGACCCAGTGTTTAGGTTAGCCGTGACGTCAGTGGCCCCCGCCGCCAGAGTGTGTGACAGACTCGGAGGACACACAGCTGGCAAGAGGGCCGAGGGGGAGTCTCCTCCTGAGATGAGAAGCAGACCTGGAGACGTTGTGTGTGTCTGTGTGTGCGCGCGTCTGAGTGTGTGTGTCTGCGCAAGTGTATGTGCTTGCAATTCATGCATACGTACGTGACATGCACACCTTTATCTACCCTAATCAGTCGACTGTATTATTCTAAGGAGTAGTCTCTGACCGCCGCGGTCCATGCCATGTCGTCCAGTGTGACTGCACCGTGATTGGGGCCGCTCTGTGACTGAGCGGGAGCTGATGGTGTGGGAGCCGTCAGTCCCCTCACTGTCAGTCCAGCTCTCTGGACCGCTCAGCCTTTGGTATGTTTGATTAGCGAGGTACTGGAATACTTGGGCCTCCGCCTTTAGGCTCCTGTCTGTCAGAACCAAGCCCATATATTTATTTACTCTAACCTCCTCCCCCACTTCTCCCTCTCCCTCTGGACCCCGTTTTTAACCGGCCGCCATTGTTTTCAGTGCTTTGAGTGAGAGAAGGAGGGGCAGGAGACAAATGGAGCGAGAGGAGTTTTGACTGGCGAGGACATTCTCTTTCCTGTCCCCGTCGCTGTCTCTTGTCCACTGCTCCTAAGGTGTGTGTATGTGGCGTCGAGCTAGAGCTGTGTGTGCGTGTGTGTTTGTGTGTGTGTGGCGTCGAGCTGGAGCAGAGTGTGTGTGTGTGTGTGTGTGTGTGTGTGTGTGTGTGTGTGTGTGTGTGTGTGTGTGAGAGAGAGGGGCGCTGGCCTGCTCCTGGCTCTGTCAATAAACTCCCTCTGCCCCTCTTCGCACCCGGCTGGCCCTCCGCTGCTCGTAGGATTTATTTGTTCATGTGGGCAGCCTCAGCACTCCCTCACAGCACACGCACTCAACGTTTTCCACCTCTCTCCCTTCTCACGTGAAGCTGGTGGTAGTATGTGAAGCCGTCGGAGTTGCTGTCTTCCCTCTCTCCCTCCCTCCCTCCCCTCCTACCCCTCTCCCTCGCTTAGCAGCAGTTATTGGCATCGACTCCTGGCTGGCTTTGCTCTCTACCAAATATTATTCGTCAAACAGCTAAAACATTTGGGTTTGCGTCACCTCAGGTTCCAAAGGTCCCAGAATGACCGAGATCGCAAAAATCCAAAAAGCCAAGATTTCTTCTGGCCAGGCGTATTGATGCGGGCCGGTTGCCGCGGCGACAGGGACAGGTCAGCGGTTGCGTGGGAACGTCTGTGAGAGAGCCGGGTCAGGACAACGTGTGTGCGGGCAGGCGGGCCAGGGGGGGCGGTGAGGTTAGAGAGGTTATCTCCCATCGAGCACCAAGAGCCCGACTGTTTATTGTTTTACCTTCGGTTCCTGAAATTGAAAATCTTCCGGAATCTCAGAATTATCCATGTTACATTGGGCGATGAGGGGAGAGGAAAAATGGGAATGTTGTTTTAGAGTTTGAAGAAACTCTCATATAACTGTCCTTGTCTGTTTTCTCTGTCCACTTTGCAGCGGGCTGGTGGCTCAGCCTGTGGTTGACTGCTGCTGAGAGGTCTACATGCACAGTTCCTTTCAGGTGGAATCCTGATCTCTCCTGTTAATGTGCTGTGTGTATTTTCTCGTTGCCTTTCAGCAATCCACCAGAGGCTGGAGTCTGACGGGACGGAGAGGGTGGAGGGCTCTATGACCCAGCGACTAGAGAACGTCCTCAACAGTAAGCGTCCGACTAGCTATCCATCCATCCTTCCGCCCCATTGTTCGTTTATCAAGCTATACGTTTTCACCCCCTTCCAATTTAAGTTTCCTCTTAAACATCCCAGTGTTTGTTGTGGGAGTGATGACCGACATGTCTGGCCCTTACATGTCTTGCTATTCCATCTTCAGGAAGTGGAATCATCAGAAGGTTTCCCTTTGTATGCACAGTCTACTTAATAGACAATCTGATTATGAGGAGAGACACCATCTATGGTTTCACCTCCACCTCGCCACCCACCATTAGCCTCACACACACACCACACATCACACACACACACACACACACACACACACACACACACACACACACACACACACACACACACACACTTTGTGGGTCTTCTACCCGTGCGCCAGCGGATCCTCTGGCGGATCTGTGTCCCCACCCTCTCATCTCATACATGATAATGCGACTCCACTAATGGAGGGTCAATAAGCAGGTCCTTTCCCCGGGGTCTAGAGTAAATAAACCAGCCCAGCCGGACGCAGCTTTCATCCCCACACACAGCCCCAGACATATGGGGCCTGGGCTCGTAGCGCCCGGACCGCCACCGCATAGCGCCCCTCCACCACCTCCAGACCCCTACCCCCAGACCTGTCCGTCAAAGCCCCCAGCCCTGTGTCAGCCAATCACAAATCGGGCCCTCGAATCTCCGGCGCATGACAACTCATCAAGTCAGCGCGGCGAGTGGGGAAAGAAAAAATGTGAGCTATTCCGCCGTTTGCTCCCTCAATGTTTTTCCTCGAGGAATAGGATGGGGGTGGGAGGGAGGGGGGGGGTGAGGAGGTGTGGGGTTGAAAGGGGAGTGGGGGTTGCGGGGGTCGTAGAGAAGCTGTGTACGTTTTTCTGATTAAGAGTATTTGACAAAGTCGGCTTTTCGGGGCGCTTTGTTTGGCTTCTCCGGCACATCCGAGGCCACCCACGAAGACGGAACGTTGCGTGCGAAGGGCCCGGCGGGCTGCAGGGAAACAGATAGCTGTCGCCCTCCACTTTGTCGACGTCTCCCTCTCTCCTCTCCCGCGGCCCTGTCGGCAATTCACGCAGCGGCCCCACAGAGGCCGAGAGGGACGTCCGCAAGCGCGTAATAAGAGGGAGAGAGAGAGGCACGGCGGTTTGTTTGGACGGTGTCTCCCTCGCTCTCATTTTGGCGTCTCCGTGCCGGTACGGCCCTCAGGGTTTCTCTCTGTTCCCTCTCTCTCTCTCCTCCCTCTCCAGGGGCGAGCGACACGGCCGACACGCTGTTCCAGGAGGTTCTGGGCCGGAAGGACAAGGCCGACTCCACGCGCAACGCCCTCAACGTGCTGCAGCGCTTCAAGTTCCTCTTCAACCTGCCGCTCAACATAGAGCGCAACATTCAAAAGGTTACACACACACACGCGCGCACACACACACACAAACACACACACACGCACACGTACGCATGTACCCGCAGCGAGAAAGCACAGCCGGTGCAGTGCCCCATGGGTTGTACACAAATCCAGAAGGGGGTGCTAGAGAGGCATCAAGGGTTATGAATAACCCATGGGCTTTTTCTGTTCCAGGGCGATTATGACGTGGTAATCAATGACTACGAGAAAGCCAAGTCTCTGTTTGGAAACACGGAGGTTCCCGTCTTCAAGAAAGGTGAGCTGGTTTCCACACCCCTGTACCGTTTAGGAGGACGCAACCCGAACGGCACATCCGTAGCTGTGACATTCCCACAGCACCGCAGATAATCCATGTTGTGTTTCCTGTGCCCGACAGTGTACGCCGAGGTGGAGACCCGGATCGGGGCACTGAGGAGCCTCCTGCTGGACAAGCTGCTGGAGACGCCGTCCACCCTCCACGACCAGAAGAGATACATCAGGTCTCTGTCTCTAATTATAATTGGAATTACTCATGGGGTTTTGTTTTGAGCGCTTTTCCTTTGGACTCAAAGAGCTCTACGGGAATTGGTTGCCCGTTAGGGACTGTACGGATCAGACAAACTGACAGACCTACAGCTATCACTCTCAACGATCAATCTGGGTGATACCATGGCAGCCAGTCTGCCGCAAAGTCACTCTCCCACCATATTGCAACAGGCTTTTGCACACAGAGATCAGACGCACACTGACACAGACAGCCTAACGTTAGTTCCATTGGCGGTGCCTAGTCAGGCCGCTGATAGGAGTATTGATCTGCGTCAGTTTGTCCGGCTGGCTCCTTCACCTGCCACGCATGCTTCAACTTTCTCATTCTCTTTTTCGCTCTTGCTTTCCTCAGCCTGTTTTTTTATTCTAAGTTTGTTGGCTCAGCTGACTCTTTCCCACTCCGTGACACGCTTTCATCTCCCTGCCCACAAACCTGTCAACCCTCTGCTGTCTCTCTGCTGGCTCCCCCTCTCCTCCCCTCTGCCAGTTGGTTTATTGTTGCCCAGATGGATCCGTCAGAGAAGAGAGAGCAGCCCCGGAGCCCAGACTCCATCTTTCATCCTGCTGCGTTAGGCCTCGCTCTGAACGCCCACTCCTGTTTACTCTGCGTTGTGTGTGTGTGTGTGTGTGTGTGTGTGTGTGTGTGTGTGTGTGTGTGTGTGTGTGTGTGTGTGTGTGTGTGTGTGTGTGTGTGTGTGTGTGTGTGT